>BJBW01018567.1:0-17625 GCA_004320125.1 Scolopax mira | reverse complement strand
GGTCCTTTGTTCCCATCTACGGCCAAACCACGACAGCCAGCCAGAGACTATTCTGCTCTGCGGGATGGTGGGATGAAGGTGTTACCCAAAGCCTCATCAGCATTCCATGCTCTCTGGAGTATGGGAGAGGGGCTGTATGTGATAAATAGTTTAACATATGGGTCATGTGTGCCCAATGCCTCATTGCAACATATGGGCACTCATGACCCATATGTTAAACTATTTATCACATACCTTTAGCCACTTTCTTTGCCCTTTACTCAT
Source organism: Scolopax mira (assembly GCA_004320125.1). NCBI lineage: Eukaryota > Metazoa > Chordata > Aves > Charadriiformes > Scolopacidae > Scolopax > Scolopax mira. The sequence goes on along the minus strand of BJBW01018567.1, from coordinate 17,361 downwards.
TCACCTCAGCTGGTTCCTTCCAACATTCCAACCCCCTGTGCAACTCCCAACAACAGTCATTAAAAACAGTCCAGACAAACAAACACATCCCTCGTCCTTCTGTCATTACAAGGTGCAGTGGGAGAAATATCCAGTTTTGGATGAAGCACGAATTAAGGCCTCTTTCCTCATGAGTCATTGGAAATAGAAACAACTGTTTAAAACCACAGGACAAGGCATTTGCTTCCTGCCTTCAGTATTGTAATAAGGGCTTTGATCCATGCTACCACTTGTGAAAAAGCAGTGAGAAGAATTGCAACAGCATTTAAGATACAATTTCTGCCCTCTGACTGCCCTTCTGCTGGTTTCACAATGAAGGAAAACTGGACTTTGCTCCAGGGTGAGGAGGGTGAAAGTCATCCTTGGACATTCTCAAGGCCAGGCTGCATAAAGGCTTGGGTAAGCTGGTTTGACCAACAACTGACTGTGCTTTGAGCAGGACGTTGGACTGTGGGGTTCTGAGGTCCCCTGAAACCCAAAATATTCTAGGGTCAAGTGATCTTAAGACAAAACAATGAATAATATCAAAATATAAATGTTTTCAAAAACTTTCAGTCTTGATTCCTGTTTAGCTTTCTCTGAAAAATACATAGTAACTCAAACTTTGTATGCTACAAAGATCTCACAAACGCTCACCTGGTGCTTCATTTTCCTTGCCTAGAAGCACACACACAGCATTAGACTGTCCTATTAAGGACATACATTTTCTCCATAAGCTCCTCTGCTCTTCTGTGTCAGCCTGAGAAAAGCCAGCTTTCCTACTTCAGAAGTAAATACTATGAACCCTATCAGAGTCCCTTGATCAAGTCCTGAAACTGCACCGGTAAGAATCTTGGGTTCAGTTCCCTCTGAACTGGCCATGGTGAAATTCAGATCAAAAAGGAGAAAGGATGAAGACAAGAATAGCAACAGAAGACCTGAGAAGTAAGCACTGTAAATAAGCACATTGTTATGGGTTGGATTAAATCACTGAGGCTGATGTGCGTAGCTGTTTGTTCCCCTCCCCTTCAGGAGGCTGTAAGAACTCATTGCCTGTGTGAAACAGACACTTAAAAGAAAGATGACCTCTAAAGTTAAAGCATAGGCACAAGTTTCCTCCCAGGAATAAATCTGCTCAGGAACCAGGAGGAGGTGGGTGGAGAGGTTCTGCCTGCAGTGCTTTAAGGAGAGGTGTCCATATGGAGAAGCAGAAAATGACAGGTCAAGGTGAGAAGCAATGCTGGGGCCCAGGAAACGTCTATATGGGACACAGCTGTGGGGTTGTGTCCTAAGAAAGCCTGAAAATTGGCTTTTAGGACTCTGTACATTCTTGTTCATGAGCACACTAGTATTTTTATTTTTTTTTAATCAGGACAATGGTTTAAATCCTAGATCTGTTCGTGCCAATGTCACTAGTGGTACTGGAGGACCCCATAACACGTCCCAGCTCCACATTGTCACACGCAGCTACACAAGGAAGGCAAGGTTACCACATCTTGCTCTGTGTCCTATCACATCTTGCTCTGTGTCCTACCTCTACATGCTTCCAGTTGTCCCGTCAAGACTTTGCGAATCTCTGAAATCCAGGTGTTCTTCAGCTCAACAGAAGATGCCTGAGAACACAAGGGGAGAACAGACCTGGTTAAAATGTGCTGTCACCTGCCTGCCCTGACCCACATTTGTTCTCGATTTTCTCAAGGACTGGAACACTGTGGCCAACTCTGAGCAAAGCAGAAGATGCTCTTCAAGGTGGAAAAGCTCCCATAGATCTAAAGCCCTTGTTTTTCTGTCCAGTTTCCAAGTAATTTTCCACTACCTTGTTTCCTCTTTTACCCAAAATTGTGACCGTTTTGACAATGGTAAATTGGTAATTTAAGTGTCAACACAACAATGAAGCTTCCAATGGCTCTTGTTTCTTGAGTGTACAGGACAGTGCAAGTCGCGAAACTGAAAACTTTCTTAAAAACAATTCAACTGAAAGCAAGTATAGTCCTTGGGAAAAAAAAGGATTGTGGTTACCTGAATGATATAGACCTCTTCTCTGCCATTATACCAGATTTCAAACTTCTTGTTATCCCCTTTTACGTTTTCTGTAATGCCCACAGTGCTCATCTGTTCAAAAAAGAAAAGAAGTAGCTGAAATCTGGAAAACACCAAGAGTCTTTAAACTTTTTATCCTCTGAGAAGCATTTTTAAAAGGCTACATTCACTTCTGCTCCTTCAGGAGTTATTAAAAATAAAATTCAGAACATGTTATTTCTCAACATATAATTTATCATTCATCTTTTTGATTGGTATAGGAAAAATAGGGATGAGGATAAAATGCTCAAAAGTAACACAAACTGATGTCTGATCATGAGTTTATCCTCTTTGTTGTTTTGGGGCTTTTTTGTTGGTTTCTTTTTTTACTTGAACTGTGTCAGTTTTCAACCCCATCCTGGCTTTTGTCCACCTATACAAATTTCCAGTTTGAGGAAGATGGTATTTCCAACTTGTCATCACTGAGGCTGGAGAGGAAGTGGGATGGAACAGAGCTTTGTGAGATTTAACGACTCACCTGTAGCTCCAGACAACAGAAAAATTCCATACAGCTTCAGGAAAATTAAAAAAAGAGGCAAGCAAGGAGCTAAGTGCCTAACTAGGCAAGACGGACAAGGAACTTAAGAAAATAATTCTAGATTCTTAAATGATAGATTCTTAACCACGATTTTGAAGTCCAGCTGCTACTATACATAGCAGCTTAGAATCATGGAATGTTCTCGGCTGGAAGGGACCTCCAAAATCCATCTAGTCCAACCCTCCCGCAGTCAGCAGGGACACCCCCAACTAGAACAGGTTGCCCAGGGCCTCCTCGAGCCACCCCTTGAATGTCTCCAGGGAAGGGGCCTCAACCACCTCCCTGGGCAACCTGTTCCAGTGCTCCACCACCCTCATTGGAAAGAATTTGTTCCTAATGTCCAATCTAAACCTGCTTTTCTTCACTTTAAACCCATTGCCCCTCATCCTGTCACTGCAGGTCTTTGTGAACAGGCTCTCCCCAGCCTTCCTGTAGCCCCCTCAGGTACTGGGAGGCCACTATTAGGTCTCCCCAGAACCTCCTCTTCTCCAGGCTGAACAACCCCAGCTCCCTCAGCCTGTCCTCGGAGCAGAGGGGCTTCAACCCCCTCAGCATCCTTGTGGCCCTCCTCTAGACCCACTCCATCAGGTCTATGTCCTTCTTCTCTTGAGGGCTCCAGCCCTGCACACAGTGCTCCGGGTGAGGCAGAATCCCTTCTCTGGACCTGCTGGCAACACTTCTTTGGATGCAGCCCAGGATGGGATTGGCCTTCTGGGCTGCAAGTGCCCACTGCCTGCTCATGGCCAGCTTCTCCTCCATCAGCACCCCCAAGTCCCTTTCCTCAGGGCTGCTTTCTAATGCCTTGTCACCCAGTCTATATTGATACCAAGGATTGTTCCAGTCCACGTGCAACCTTGCACTTGCTCTTGTTGACACTCATGAGGTTTACTTAAGCCCACCTCTCCAGGTGCTAAAAAGGAAAATTTGGCCACTTTATGAATCTCACCTTAACAGAGAATGTCATGACTCATATCTGGAAATGTCACTCTCGCAAATAAAAGGGCACTTGTACTGCACTGTGATTCACCAGCAGCTACCATAGCCACAGAAGATACCTACTCAACTCTGATAATGGTAGAACTCCCAACAGAGCTAAACATGAAGGGTGCTTCTAGACAGAGCAACAAGAGATGCAGGTCCATTCTCTTCCCTCTTCCCTGTTCTTGCTGGGCAAGAACACACAAGGTGCTCCTTGGTATCAAGCTGCAAAGCCAAGGTTCATGCCTGGAGCTGCAGGACATATGGCTGGATCTGTCTCCAGATCAAAATTAAAGGGGAGCTTTCATTTACTCAGCTCCAGATACATGTACCTTCTTCAAATCTCCATGTGGAAATACCCCTGTGTTGTGAGAACACCAGATTTACTTCTCTCCCTCTGCCATTACCATATTTATTACCTTTAAGGAATTTTTAAAGCTGTATGAAGCTGTCTTCTCATGTCCATCTGTGTTCTCCTCCCGTTTCTTGCAGAAAAGCAGCATCTTTGTGTAGAGGAAGAGGTGTCTCTGCATGGGTTTGAACCTAGCCAAGTCCTTCACTTTGTTGTGCCCCTTCTTGTGGTCGGTCCACACGTTGAAAGAACCTTGCATCAACAGCTTGCCAAGTTCACCGACATCCCCCTGGCATGCAAGGAACAGAGAGAGCCCCCATCATGTTCAATCCTGGGTAATCCCAGGCACAGCTCTTTCCCCAGGAGCATTTAAGCTCTGAGCACAGGCACGTGCTGATGCATCCCTTGTGCTGGAGAGTGGACCTGGTACAGCTGGAATCCCATCTAATGTGTCTCCTTGCTAAACCTGTGTGGTTTCTTCAGGTAACCATTAACCACTTTTTTCCATGTCCCTAGTTCCCAGTCTGTCTCCTCACTCATAGATAGTGTCTGAGGTCTGTCTCAGGAACTCTTTGGATCTGACACCCAGGCTGTCTCCTCTGATGACCTCAGAAGAAGCACCTTCTGACAAGACTCCTGACCCCAAGGCAGCATGAAGGCCAGTGCAGCCCAGACACCTGAGAAAAGGCCTTGACTCTAAAGCTCTGCTATGAACTGCTGCTGGCCCTGGGCAAAATCTTGAATGATGTTTAGATGTCTGAAGACACACATTGGTCCTTAAAGTAACTCTCTCAAATTGCAAAATAGTCTTTAAAAGCTTTGTCAATAGTCTCACGACTCACCATCGACAAACGATGCAACACTAGCAATATTCTGTTCTAAAGGGAACTTATTTTAAATGGAGGAATTGATCACTGTCTCAAATATAATTATTCTTTGTTAGAGCAGTGCACTGTATCTCGTGTTTATGGGCGGTGAGAGACACCTATGAAAAGCTTTGGGGCTGCATAAGTCATGGATAAACTGCCCAGGCCAGACTGTATTCAGATGTTAGGATGATAGCAGAGAACATCTCTGTAACATCTTCTCTCCGAGCTTTACTCTACTTTTTTTTTTTTTTTTTTTGGTGGCTTTGCATAAAAATAAAAAAAAACCAACCAACCAGCCCAACCCCAAACTGACATATTAGCAACTTCTTACACAAGAGCTGAGCTCCTCAAGCTTGCATGTGCACAGGTCCAAGCAGCAGAGTATCCCATGCAATTAGGAGCCTTCACCAGCTGCCACCAAACCTGCTTTTCTGCTGGTGTAATACCCTCTCTGAAAGATGTTCTAGCCAAGATTTCCTACCATGCCTGTGTGGAAAAGACTCCCCAGGATGGGGTGTGGTCTCATGAGCTAAGGGAGGTGTTTATTTGGCATCACAACCGAGGACCTGGGACAGGTGGAATGGGGAGAAGAAATTATGAGGTTCATCCTCTTTCACACTTTCAAATTCAAGAATAGAGGGTGAAAGGGACCAGGAATGCCCTGGTGAATTCCTGAGTACAAAACTACTCCAAGATCAGTACAGAATAGGCAAAAGGATGTACAGAAAAGGAAAGTACAGAATAGGCAAAAGGATGAGCTCAACCCCATCCTGCGAAACACAGGGTAACTCTTCCCACCCAGACATACTGTGCAGACCCCAGCACTGCCTCGGGGAGTCACATCCCCCACAAAATACTCTTTGCCTGGTGTCCAGTCCTGTTTCTCTGATCTAGTATTTGTTTGAACCCAGCTTCTCAGTGCATTATTTTTTTCCTTGACATTTTCACCCTGCAGCTATTTCAAAAGGGGCAACCGCGTCGCCCTCAGGTCTCATTTTGCCAGGGGAGTTTCTCCTTTATGCATCAATCACTTCCCCTTCTCACTTCAGGGCTCATTTTATCTCAGCATCATCACTTCTCAGAAGTCATATGACTTCAGTGGAACTTCAGCAGAGAGGTACACACGTTTGTGGCCTCCGGTTTGTATGTGGTTGTTATTTCACATTTCAGAAGTTGTGTTTGCCACTCACTGGGATGGATTCTATTACCCACTTTACATGGAAGCCAAATTTTCTGCCCTAGATGTTCCCAAACTGTTTGCACCTGAGTTGCACAGTCATCCCAGAGTTTCAGCCAACTTCTGTGTCCATCACACTCGCTACCTCCCCCCTACAAAGGAGTTTTGGGTGCGATTACTCAGGACTGCATTTGTCCCACTTCCTCCCCACATCCACACCCCCACAGGACCTGTACAGTGACACGTATCTGTGGCCACCACAACGTGTCACGGAGTGGCATCCTTCAAGAACCCTACACAGGCTCCAGCAAAGCCACAGGCACGGCGGGGTCGGTGGCGGAGGGAGCACCGGATGGGTCCCCGCCAGCAGCAAACGGTACCTCGTATCCCGTGATCGCTATCTGGTGCATGGAGTCATTCACAGACTTGATGATATCAAGCATCGTGGCCAGGGCTTCTTCCAGTTCAGCAGTACCCTCCGAATTCTTGCTGCACTTCAGCATTTCCTGGTTTAAAAAAAAAAAAATAAAAAGAAAATTACTTGAATATTTCTTATACTAGAAGCCATTATATGACAATCCTGAAATTTCCCCTGCATAGACAAAGTAACAGGACTATAGGGAAGAAAAAAAAAAAAAGAGAAAAAGAAAGGAAAAAAAAAAAGGAAAAAAAAAAGAAAAAAATCAAGTGGGACATTCACCAGGATTGCCATTCTTTTGACCTTTTTGACATTTTCAAGTTTTATGGGTTCATTTTAAGATGAGACAGGACCATTCCGACATATTTACAATGAACTACTTTTTTGCATGTCACAGAATTACATCTGGGATTTTTCACTCCACATCTGCTAGAAAAGAAACTCAATCTTAATATAATGATTTCAGGTGTTAGAGAATTCAATGTTTCCCTCTGAAATTTGTTTCACAAGGTATTTATTGCCAATGTTAAAAATAAAAATTAATTTCTAGTCTGAATTTGGCAAGTTTGACATTCTACTCATCAAGGTTTAGCACTTCACACTCCCTGAGCAGATGCTTGTAGACTTATGATCAAATCATCGCACAGATCTTTCTCCCTTAAATTAAGTGAGCCTTTAATCTATAAAACAGGTTTTTCACCTGTTAATTATTTGGGGGGGGAAATAGGCCAGATTACCGTAAATCTTCCCCACTTCTTATTCTCTACCTCTGCACTATGATCTACAGTTGCAAATTTGAAAACCTTTTTTGAGACATGGCGATTTTGAAGAACACAGCTGACCTCTAGCAAAACTTCATCAAACATTAGAATTCTGCTTGAAATAAGGGAAGTTATTCCATCCTCCACCCCTCACACAAGCAATGAGAGGACAAAGCTCTGAGCGAGTAAAGAAGCCTTTCACCTCAGAAATGCAAGTCGTGAAGTTCTTGCAATAACAGCACCCCCCCAAGAGCTGCACAATGAGTGAGTTTGGGTTTGTTTCCTCATGCTGACTACAACGTCAAGGGAAACTATGCTCCAGAAATACACCTGGGAATGAATCGAGGCTCTATTAATACTAATAATCTTTATTATAGTAAGAACAGGGAGAGAGTGCACCATCTTCACAGATCTCCTGATCCCTCACACAGTAGGTGTCCCTACCACTGGGTTGTTGTTAGGTACAAAACTGGTCTGACCAGCTTCAACCTCAATGGCTGCAACCAGTTTTGCCTGAGAATTTCACTCCTTGATCTAATCTCGGGTTTATTTACAGTCATATTTCAAATTAAAAGTAGAATCTGGTTTACTCTTGCCATTCTGAAAATCTTGACGTTTTATTCCTTATCACTGAATAGTTTCAAGAAATAAGAGTGAAATTTGCTTCTGGATTGTGTTGATGCAGTTCTGGGGCTGGCACCACTGAAGGCTCATCCTTGTTAACATCCCACTTCAGTGTTTGGAGTCTACTGTTTTGTGTCACATCAATGAGCAGGTGACAGAAGTACTGCAGAAGCCAGATCCCCACGTGGCTTCCATGGCACGATCTGGGCAGTGCCACGGCAGCGAGTCGCAAAGAAAATTGCAGCCTGAATCCTTCATTGCAAGTTTTACACTCAATCTCATGACAGCACACAGCACCCCATTGACCCCAGAGGTTCGAGAGCAACATGTAATCCCCCTTCATCATCTTTCCATACGGAAAATACTATTTCTTAAGAACTGAGGAGATGAAGACAGAAATTTAAACCACCATCTTCAAAAAACGTTCTGAGAGCATTTATTTCCAGTTGCCCAGTTCAGACCAGAATTTCAAGCTTGGACCACTCCGAGTTCCAGCCAAATCAGGAGGGAAGTTCACATATTCATCCCCTGGAAAAGTTGCAGGCAATTTGCTCCCTGCTGGGTCTTTACAAAGGAAACACCAGAAGGGAGTGATGGCCCCCTCTGAAAGGTCTGAGTCAAACCCGGGGAAAGTCCCAGGTCCGGAGAGCTGGAAGCTGTTAGACCGGGACAGATGTCAGGTTCACAGCATCAGCTCCCCTTTTCAAACCGTAAGACCATACACTGATCCAATAAAAGCAAATTGAATTTCTTCTTAAAGATAAATAAATAACAATGAAGACAGTAAAATGCTCACTATATAAAGTGTATTAATTTTTATATATACAGCAGTATATATACAATAATATACTGCTACTGCTCAGTATATAAGTACTATAAGTAAGAGCAGTACTTATTCTGAAATAGAAGTCCTTTCTTCGACTGTTTGTTACCATTTTACAACTTTGCAATGCAAAGTATTTGTGGAAGAAGCGAGGGAGGATTTATTTCCAGGCAGTCCTTTGGAAGGGGATGCTGGCAGGCAATTCTGTAAATAGACCGAGCGATGCACTGGGATTTTTGCCACCGTCCCAGAGAGCTTACCTTGAGCAGCAACTGGTACTTGGTGATTCTCTGCACCGGCTTTAAGAGATAAGCATCTAAGGAGAGCTTATGGTCCAATTTGCGCTGGCATTCCTGCAAAAGACAAGGGGGGAGGAAAAGGCGATTGTTTCTTGAAGCAGAGGCAAGAGACCCAGATCCTTACCACCTGGCAACCCAAGTGGGCTGGCAGCAGCAATGGTAAAGCTGCCTCTTTCTCCAAGTCTCCAAGACTAAAGAGAGAAGAGGTAGAGAAGGAAAAGAAGCCATCCCAGCACTGCCAGTCTGCAGCAGCATCCCACCTGAAAAAAGATGCTGTCTCCACACTGCCTCCAGAGAGCTTCAGACCTTGGCTTGTTCTGACAGTATTTTTCATATATCTGCAGGTCCTCTTTCTGCAGGAAACAGAGTTAAAGGGTAAGAAAAAAGAATCCACAGAGCATCTGCCTTGAGTCATGTTTTTTCTTCCCTTCCATCCTAACACACAAAGTCATTAATTCATGGTGTAAAAAATATATTGAAACTACCAAACGTGCTTTTTACTCCTGTGAAATTAAACACACCTGATAGCGGGATGTTTTTTTCTCTCCCTTTTTGCACAAAGCAAGATGTCAGGAAGACACATAACCTAATTGCAAAACTCTTATTTCCCGAAGAGGGGAATAGGTGGTTTGAAAACAAACAAACAAAAAAAAAAGCATTATATAAATGTTAATGTTGTTGACAATACTGCCACAGACTGGTAACTGCTGACAATACTCACCATTTAGCCAAGGTTTACGTATCCAAAACACTTTTAAAATAGCTTTGGCTCTCAATAGCACAAGGATAGAGAGTAGCAGGGGAAGGTTGTACCCTGAGCCACCCAAATTAGACCTGGCTGGGTTCACTTGACCTCTATTGACCTGTGACTCATGGAATTCCATGGCAAAAAAATCTCACCTTCAGTGAAATCAGAGGCAATCTCTGTAAAAGCCCGGAGAGGGACAGTTTAAGCTCCTGGACTATCCAGGTGGAATCAGACAGACCTCCCTCCAGAAGGTCCTGGCCACTGGCCACACACACGGTTGGCACAGGAGCCCCATGGGGCAGTGCCATGGGGTCCTGAGTGGGGCTGGCCAGGTCCGACCACCTGGGACCTTCTCAGCTTCGGCTGCACCCATTCTGGTGGTCGTGACCTCAGGGAATCCAAGGCAGAGCCAAAAATAAAGCTCAGGAGACTGTGGCTCTGGCCTCTATGCTTTGAGCCACCAGACAGTGCCTGAGGGTTCTTGGGGCAGGAAAAGCCTTTCTTTGGGACAGGGTTACTAGAAAACAATCCATATTGCTGTTGTGGTCCTGCATCACCCTGAGGGGCCAGCTGTGAGAGCAGAGCTGTTGAGGTGACACCAAACTGCCCTGAGCATTACGCAACACAAAACCCTCCGTTTCCGCTCAATAGAGCCTTAATGGTGCTGTTTCAAAATAAGCCCAGTGCTTTCTTCACACAAATAGGTTGTTTGGATATGTTGCCTTGGAGGGAAGTTAGCAGGGGGCAAAGCCCACAACACGGAAAGCAATAGCAAAGTCTAATCAAGCATTACAATTTGTTCCTGACCCACAGAAACCCCACAGGTCTGGGCAAGAGGAGCAGAGACAGCATCAGTCAAGAGCACTGTTAGGAGTGAGAGAAAAGTACCAGTTTATTCTACCTTTTCTTTAAATTTAATCAAAAATTTAGCAGTAGCTTGCCATAGGGAAGCACCCTACATGGGCACAATCTGCTGCTGCCCGAGCCAGTGACACCTGCTCAGGCAGATACTTGGATCTTTTAAACACAGCTTTAAGTTTTAATAGTGAAAGAAAGAGGAAAGTCCTGCTGAAATTTCTGGGATCAGACACCAAAATGCCAAGAAATAATTAATAGCCTAGTGTTCAAATCCCTATTTTCATATGCAAGGTTCTGGCTGCTCGCTGGTGCTTTCACACCACACTCACATCTCCTGTCGTGCTTCTCCTTTCCATGGTGACCTGCACCCCGAGGTGCGTGTGAGCTCTCACACCCGGGGCCTGCACACACAGTTACCTTCACAAACACTTTTTGCTTCAGATTAGAATTTAGCCTTTCAAATCCAACTCTCAGGCTTCTGCTCAGCTGCTGCAGTCCTTCCACAGGCAGCCTCCTTTTCCAGATGCTTCTTTCTCCCAGGAAGACCAAACACCCCAACTGCTGCCTGCTGTGAAGTTATTCTCTCTCTCCAAGGTTCACACCATGGATAAGTAAAGCACTAATCCCTGCTGAGTCACTCCTGCCAGGCTCCTCACCTGGCACAGGTTGGGAAGCATCTGACACACCTTTCCTTTCCTCATGGGTGTTCTCACCTCAGTTCAGTAACTTTTCCTTCTCCCCAGCCCCATGCTCAGCACATCAGCCCAAAGGGTCCCTCTCCTTGCCAACACATCAGGAGCAGCCCCATCCTGCCCATGGGCATTCAGCCCCCCGAGTCCCTGGGCAGTCCCTCACACAGAGCTTTAAGCAAGGTCAGGCCCCTGGGGAATGGTGTAAGAGCTGCCATTTGGGCAAAGCTGAGCCGATTTACTTGTAATTTAGTTCACATAAAGATCATGCCCTAACGAGGTCAGGCAAAGCTGGAGAGGAGGACAAGAGGGGTGTTTCTGACTCCTCTTCCACCTGTTTCTGCTGTCGTGTTCCAGGAGAGAAGACAGAGAGGAGAAATGGGCTGGGACTCCCCAGGCTGTGGTCTGCCATCCCCTGGGAAGAAGGGTTCCCGTCCAAGGTGACGGCCAACCGGGTGGCACAGTGTGTGGGGACACGGTGGAGGAGGGACTGGCAGGTGATGGAGGGGCTCAGGTACCTGGGTGTCCCAGGGTAGCTCTGAGGATGCTTTTGAGCAGCTCTGGATTGAGGGCTGAGAACCCCCAGTGGGGTCAGACATAGTGATATTCTTCAAGAAAGTATCTAAAAATGAACCTGTTTCCAAGCAGAGCCCGGGGGGATGTGGTGGCAGAAACGAGGCAAGGGAAGCTGCAATGACATGAGTTTTCCCCCAGAACTCAGCGTCCCCTCAACCAGCAGCCGTCCCAGTTTCCCCAGTACTGACAAAATCACAGAAACTCATGGGGTTGGCAGGGACCTCTGGAGATCATCCAGTCCAGCCCCCTGCCAGAGCAGGGCCACCCAGAGCAGGTCCCACAGGAACGTGTCCCAGAGGGGTTTGAATGTCTCCAGAGAAGGAGATTCCACCAGAAGCTCCCTGGGCAGCTTCTTCACTCTCACAGTGAAGAAGTTCCTCCTCGTGTTTAGATGGAACTTCTTATATTCAAGTTTGTGCCCATTTTCTCTTGTCCCATCACTGGGCACCACTGAGAACAGACCCATCCTCCTGACACCCTCCCTTTAAGCATTTATAGGCAGACCCCAGCAGGGTCACAGCTCCCAGCACCATCCAGAAGCCTCTGCTCGGCAGGAAGGTGTGAGCAGCTGCCGGCTCGTGGGGAACACAAACACACAACCAGGCTTTTGTCCGGGCCGCTCGAGGCAGGCCAACAGAAACAGCCATTCCTGGACTTCGGGCAGCTTCTTCTAAAGGCAGAGCGCGAGGGCCGTTCCCGAATCAAAGGTGCCTCTGTGTGAGCAGGGACAGCTCGGGAGAGGGGCTCTGCCTCTCCGCGCGGAATTTGAAACGGGGAGAAGGCAAAGGGGTGATTTAACCTCTTATTCCATAGACTCGGCGCCGTTCAATTAGGCCCTGAGAAAGCGATGAACAGAGGTGAGAGAGGGGCTGAGTTTCCCCCACTCCCCCCCGCGCCACGTGGGGCTCTGGTGCTGCTGGTCACAGGCTGCCCGAGTGGAGACACCGGGCTCCACGGCCCTTCTTACAAAGAGAGACATAAACTGCAATATTTAAACACAGCATTTGGACTTTCTGCGGAATTACACGGTAATTCTGTACGAGGAATTTCTCTTTAGCTCCAAATCCAGGGGTATCTGCAACATACAGACTATTTTACGCTGCTTGGATTTCAAAGTTCTGCATTCTTCAAAGACTGCTTACCCTGGTCTTGCACAACAATTTCACCACAGCATTTTCCTGCTCATCATCTGAAGCTCAGGATAGCACACATTCCTTAGTAGTGTCATTTACTCAAGCTCTAAATGCTGGCTCTTCAAGGGAAAATAACTCATTGGATTTATAACCCCATTGACACTTGTCTGATGCTTTTCAGCTCGACCTGATTACAAATTGGGGCCCTACCCCTGGGAAGCATCACCTGTTGATAATTCCCATTGAAATCTTAGGGATGTGGCCATGCCCAGCCCCTCTGGGCCGTGTGCATTTCCTCCAAATCTGTATTTCATAGAGCACCTTGCCAAAAAGAGGAAGAATTAACTTGCACCCTGGCAAAGCAGGCAATGCCAGCTGTCACAGGGAGGGATTATAAATCCGGTTATAAATGGACTTATAATTTATATGTATAATGGATATAAATCCAATTTTAAATCCCCTGCCTCCTGGAGGCAGGAGGTACCTCTGCAGAAGAGAGATTTCCCCCTTTCTCACACCTCTTCCATCCCCCATCCAAACACAGGGGCTCATTCAAGCAGCTTTGTCAGACTGTGAAAAATGGTAGCAAACCACCAAACCAGTATTTTTCTAATGAGCAGGGCCTCTGTCTGTGCCAAATGGAAAACACCCTTTGTTGTGTCAGAGGAAACAGCACTCAGTGCTCACCGGGAGAGCTGGTGGGGGCAGGACGTGACTGGGAGCTCTGGGAGGACAGAGCTGCAGCACTGGGCCACCACAAGCCATAGGAAGCAAAGCCACCACGTGTGACTGAAGCCACCACTGCTTGTGGGCTTTGGGCTTTCCTGTCAACTGGGCTCACCCCAGTCTCAGAGCCAGCCTCCTGCTTCAGCCGGGGGGGAGAGCCCTGCGGGGGTGTGAAGTGTGTGAGCCAGCAAAGGAATCCACCTCGTGGGGTCTGATGGAGCTGGGGGAGTCTCACCACCCAAGGGAGGTGGAAAACTCTGCTGGGAGACCAGCTGGGAGAGAGTGGGTCTCCTGAAGGGCACGGGGGAAGGCGAGATGAGCTCAGGCAGGAGCAGGATGCGCTCTCTGCACCCCGAGCCCTGGGCTGGGACACCGCTCTCCTTCCCAGCGAGGTGCTGCCTGGGACACGTCCCTCTGCTGGGAGACATTTCCCTGACAGGAAAAGCATGTGTAACATTTGGATCGCTGATATTTATTTATTTATTTTTAAACCAGGGTTTAAAATCCCTTAGTGAAACACTGGCAACAGATCTCTGCCTGCCCATAAAGCAGGCAAAGGTTCAGATTCCTTTGTCAGCTGGAGCTTCACTTGGGAATAGCTGCTGACAGGAGTTCCCCTCCTTCACAAAAACCAGCAGAGCCAAAGGGTAGGAGTAAACCTGTACGTGCTGTAGGGAAAGGCCATGGATATTCACACAAACCTCCAAAAGGATTTACTTACTCTTTTCAAAAAGCATCGGGCAAGAAGCTCGGGGTTTTCAATGCAGTTTTCGATCTCCTTAAGGAAAATCCTGAGAGGGAGAAAGGAAAGCAAACAGTAAGTCACATCCCTCTCCTGCAGAGTGCGAGCTCCTCTGGATACCCAGCTGGAGCCTGCCTTTCTGTAGTGAGAGGATTCAGCAGGGAAGGTAACAATTCTGACACAATGAGATGTAAACTATATATATTTAGAAAACTGGGATGTGGTTCACAGCTGATTGCCCGAATCACCAACATTGTTGTGTCTTCATCTGCTCACAATCCCAGCTCCTCTGGCTGCTGGGATTTCATTCCAATGATTAGCCCAAACACCTCCTTCCCATTTGGTTATAAGGATTTTTCAGAACCACCAGAAAAGACAGAAAAGCTCTGTCTTCATCAGCAACCAGTGAAAATAGGGGATGTGCCCCAAAGGCTTCTGCAGTGACAGCCAACACACGACGTCTTTAGGGACATAAAGATAGGGCTTGCAGAGGAGGGGAATGGCATTCTCCAAAAACACATAAACTGGAAAGGAATCTTTCTGCTCTATAGCAACTACTCTGGCACAATATTTAAACTTGCAAAAGAGATTTTTTAAAATTTATTTTGTTCAACTGATTGTTACACCTTAGGGGCAATTGTTATCTAAAAGAATTCCTGAATTGTCACGTTGACAACAGCCAATGTGTTGTCATTAGCCAAGGCTGGGAAAAGCAGGACGTTTATGGATGTGGCCCGAGGCTTTGTGAGGATTGAACAGAGATTAATCATGTTCCCAACTGGTATTCTGTAGTTCTGGGCTCTAGATCACTCTGTCCACAGTGTGGACAAGGCTTCTGGAAAGCTTTATGATTATGTGAAGGATAAGATTCCTGAAGAAAGTTGCTCTCAAATATATCATGACAAATATGATAAACACTAAGAAAACTCCCTCAGAGAAGAGTTTGCCAGAGAAGGAACATCAGGACTCAGTCCTGTGACATCTACCCATGTGCCAAGGGAGATGGTAAAATACTCGCCACCAGGGATGTTCACAATGGGCAACATCAGGGGAAATCCCTGGTAAATGCTCTAAAGGCTATAATCTTTCACACAAAAAAAAAAAAAAAAAGAAAGAATCAGAGGTGTTCCCACCTGTTGTGGAAGTCATAGATCTCTGGGAGGTTTCCGAAAAGAACATCCTTCTTGTTGTGGAGCGCGGCTGGGATCAGATGTACCAAACTGGGATTGTCCATTTCCGAGGCGTACCCCTGTGGAGGAGAGACCGGGCTGTTTGTCCCAGGGCTGTTTGTCCCAGGGCAGAAGTCCTGGGTCTGAGGCACTGTGGGACCCCAAAGCCATTCCCCTTTGTTCTCCACAGAGCTGCTCCTACGCCAACTGCTTTGTTGCTCCCAGGAATTTCTGATGTCTCTAATTTCCCCCGGAGTTTTTACCCCAATAACTCTGCAAACACATTTCTAACCACAAATGGACAGATACCGGATTAACAAACACAATGAATTGATGTCCCTTGGACTCAAAGGCCATTTTGGTCAAGTCGGGATGGAAACTGCTGAGTTTAATAGACAGACATCTTTCTGCTACACTGCAAAGGGTTAGTTGGGATTTCTTTGTCACACCGTGCTGTTTGGCTTCATTATTTGATTCTTGTAGAAACTGGACTGTGTTTCTTCAACAAAACCTTTGTGAAGAACACTCTGAGCACAGATTTTAAACTCAGGAATAATATATCACTGCCCAGAGCTGTCAGCTCCCACAGATGGAATCCAATGAAGAAGTGACCACATGGCTACAAAAAGAAACTGCCCAAATCCCACGGGGCTGAGCCCAACATGGAGCCCCCTCCCAGGGAGAAGAGACCTCAGGCTGCAGACACACAGGGTGTGCTGGTACCCTCTGAGTTTCAAAAGCTCCAGAGTTATATTTCAGTGCAAGCTTCTCTTCTCCATGCTCAGACATTACATGGGACAATAAAGAAGAGGGGGTGGACAGCCTTCTTTTTTCTCAATCATTTTCCCAACCCACATTCACAGAAATTTCTTGTCTGGCCCTGTGGAAATCAAGGGTGCTGTTTCTGAAGCCTGTAGACAGTGTTTTGAAAAGGCACATTATTAACCTTTGCTCTGCCCGTGACTCAGAGAATCATGACATTTTTATCAGTCTGTGGGCTGGGGCCAGAAAAGGTGCCTCTTCCTTTAAGTCCCAAGGAAAGATGCTCAAAACCCCACTCTGGTTTCCCGTGGCCAGACCCGAGCCCTCTCCAGGTGGGCAAAGCTCAGCCCAGGAGGGACGTGCAGCCTCAGGGTGACCCGGGGGGAAGCACCACAAGTCCTCAGGGAAGAATCTCTTACCTCTATAATACTTTGAAGTTCTTCTACATAAACTCGTTCTGTTTCTATCAGCTCATTGATGATGTGGCTAAAAAAAGAAGACAGGTGGAAAGTTAAGAGCGTTTGCCAACAGGTCAAAAAAACATACATGAAAGAAAAAATGGGTTTCTTGGTTTATTCCTTTTTAGGCCTCTAACTATACAAAAAAAAACCCTCCTGTGACATCTCCAAAGGTCATTTCTCCTTACTTCAATATTGTACCTTGTTGATAAACTTAAAAATCTTAATCATTCCTTGAACTATTAATTTTTCAACTCATTTTAAACTTAATCTTGGTTGCTTCTGCTATTTTTATACCTACAAATCTGAATTTAAAAAATTAAAAATGCCCCAGAAGGCAAACAAAAAAGGTTTCCTCCTCTAATAATAACTAGCAATACTTGATAAAAGGGGATTATATTTCAGGAGGCTGCGTTACATTGCTGGATTGCTTTCCTTTATAGAATAAACAAAAATGGTGCTTACACTTCCTTTAATACTTGTGAAATAATTGTGAAAACAGGCAACAGGATGATGTCAGAAGTCTCCCCAGCCCCTTCACCCCCCTTATCTCTTTTGTGCTGA
>BJBW01018565.1:0-26186 GCA_004320125.1 Scolopax mira | reverse complement strand
TTGCTTTGGATATTGTCACAAATTATGATTTTCCAAACTAGTCTTTTGCATTTTCTTCTCAGCATGTGGCTTTCAAAAATATGTAATTGTGTGGATGCATGCCTTCAGTAGTTTTGTAATAGTCTGTGATTAGCTGTTATTAGTTAATTTTCTACTTAAAGTTGCACAAGTGCTTTTCCTTAGTTCTACAGAATAAGCTAATGGTTTTAGTTTGGAGTTTTTTGGAGGGTGGTGGGTTTTTTTTGGTTTTGTTTTTTTTTTACTTTTAATATCAGTAAATACAATATGTTTGTATGTTGGTTTTATTTTAGAGTATTGCTTTGAGTCGTACTTCTGAAGCATCACAGTGCAGCATTAGCACTCTGCCAAGTGGTGTTGTAAAGTGCTTAGTCCAAGTGCTTCATTTCATACTTTTGAGTTGTAACTTTATTTGTTGAATCTCTCCCTGCACTGATGGCTCACACCAAGAGCTATCTCAAGGATTTACAGCATTCTGAGAAGCAGCTACAGGTTCTGTAAAATGACATGGCTGTCACTATGCATCACATGGTGACAACACCCAAACTTCAGAAAAAGCAGAGAGGTGTGAAATAATTGGTATGAACCCAAGTTGTCATGTCTCTTGCACCTGTGAAGCATTAGCAAGACTTCTTTAGGAGCACTTTGAAAGGGACAAGCTCAGACCGACAGCAGACAGTGCTCCAAGGAATTTAAGGTTTTAATTCCCAGGTATTTGGACAAGTGATAGAAAAGGACAGATATGATCCTTCAACTATAGTCGCCGGAGTTCCCTGAGGCGAAACCTGGCAAAAATCATATGTAACAGTACGTGTGGCTTGCACAAAAGTACTGTGTTGAACTGTAGCATGCTAAGATGCAAAAAGAAGGGAAGTACAATAATTTTTGTGGATTTGCTTTATTATTAACTTTTTCTTAGGATTCCAGAGAACATCAGTAGGTTCTTTAGAGGGTTGTTTTTCCTCTCTCAGATGCTGATAATAGATCAAATTCATACAATAATAGCTTATCTCCCTAACCATCTAATATATGAAGTTCAATATCAGATTTGTTATCATGGAGGGGCTAAACACATGGCAAAACCCTTGGGGATTTCTTTACCCGCAGCACGCTCTTAGATGTTTATATGCAATATGGGAGGACACTCTCAAACAAAACACTTTCACCCCTCTCCTTTTCCCCTGATTAAAGAGTGTCCATGTCCTGTGGTCCCTAGAATAGCAATATGCCAGTGGGTGGGATCATAAGAACCTGGATTTTGAATTTAGCTACCCATGCCTGACCATGGAAATAGTAGAAAATAATTTCACAGAGACAGACACAAGGTCTCTTGTCACTTTCCTGCGATACCTTTTATGCTCCATGTGTACTTTCCCTGCTTTGAACCCTTGACTAGGACTGGGCCCTTCTCCTTGGGAGAATGGCTGGCTATGGAGAACTCTACCATTATGGTTTCCAGAGAAGCTTCTGGATGTAACACAGTACAAAGTTCAACTGGATGATGCTGCTTCAGAGGACTGCAAAACAAAGCACTGTTAGGCTAAAGTGGGAACAAAATCATTTAAGGAAAATCAGCCCACAGACTTTATAAGCCAGCAAGGGAAAGAGACACACAGTTCAAAGCAGGTCCATGTGGGATTATGGACATGGTGGCATAAGCATTTCTAAAAAATTAGAGGGCATTACACAGAATGCTTTGCTCTGCAGCATGACGTTGGGGGCAAATAAGAGTTCAATATGGAGGCATGAAAGGGTGCCAAGCCTGCTGGGGTACCGTCAGAATAAACTAGGCAATCAGGCAGTTTTCCCCAGCCCAGGCTTACTCATGTGGACTGAAAGGATGGAAATAAAAAGCAAGTTAGTTTTATTTTTTTTTTTTTCCTCCTCCTACCCCAAGCTCAAGTATCCTCAGAAAGAGAGGCACTTCATGCATTCTGAGGCATATGCAGACATATAGCTATTCTGGACGGTCAGGGACTAGGGCTCAAGCATGACATGAGAACAAGCCATTACAATAGCACAGGTGCCATGAAGTGCCTTTTGAATAAAGGCTGATTTAAAAATATGCTTGTGCACATTGTGAAAGGCCTGGATGTGTAGGTCAAAGAACAGCACTTAAATGTTGGGACACTTCTCTGAATTAAAACTACACAGCTTTTCGCAGTGTCCATTGCAGGTCTGTTTTCCTCGTGATAACTCTAATGTTTAAGGTATTTGGCTTGAATCATCTGGGAACACAGAACATACGTGAATGCACATAAAAGTAGTCTCTAAAATAAAGGTTACTGCCTTTTCAAGAATTGCCTGTTTTTTGTCAAATGTGACATGATATTTCCAGGTAAAAATACTTAGAATTTATGTGGAAAGTGAAGGTGAAAAGGGAGGGTGAGTTATACGGGTTGTATATCAGCTCCTTAAAAAGAGAAAAGCTTATTTCTGATACCCCGTTCCCTAAAGCAGTTTTGGTTTTTCAACAATAAAACTATTAAGTTGGATCATGGGCCAATGTAAATAGGCATAGCTTTCTTGTCTTCAATATAATATTTTTTCCCCACTTACATTCTTCTTCATTTATTTTCTTATTTATATATTTTTAAGTGTTATTTCCCCTGGATAAGAAATAAAATAATTCCTCAAGAAAAGATGAGACACGATGCACAATCTTCCACATATTAACTACCCTTCTACGTTATTGTCTTGTGTGCTGGTCTTGGGGACAAGCCATCTGTGCTTTATGATTATTCTGGCAACATTAATAAAATGCTCACAGAGTGTTCTTGCTTACTGAACACAGAGAACAATTATTGGCAGTTAGTTCTTTTGTTCAAAACATTCCACAATATACTCTCCAGTTGCAACTAAAAAGTCAGCCTTTGCTAACGCAGAGTGATGTAGGAGATTATCACTATTTACTTCTGGAATTGAAGACTTTTAATGCAGTTGTGTATCTGATTAACAAATTTTGACTTTCATGATATCTTTTCTATATTTTCACTAATGACTAGGTCTGACACTATTTACTTTCACTGGCTTACCTTAAACTTAATAATGCTGATGTGATTGTTCATGGAATCCAGAAGTATATATAAGGTGTGAAAACAGAAGACAGGAAGTGATGCGAATATTTATAGAAGATTTAAAATTTATTCTCTTTCTTTTATATTTCTTCTTTTTCTACCAGTAGAGATGTATTGTTCCATTAATACTCTCCAATCGATAAACACAGATAAGTGATGGCATTCACTAAGACATGAGTATGAGCTCCCATCCCACCTTACTATTCCACCGTTAATCTATAACTTGAATTTAGACAAGGTGTGTGGCTATTCCTTCTATTTGATGACTTTATGTTTTGAAAGCCCAATTAGGGAAATGGTTGGGAATATAAATACCTTTGGAAAAGTCTGGACAATAAACTCTTCAAGAAAAAACAATATTTAAAGAAAATGGTTAACATAGTATCACCAAAGAGATTCCTTTAAATAAGAGTGTTGCAGTAAACAAATAAATTGCTCAAAAATCTTGATTGTTAAGAAGACAGCGCTTTCTGCAGCATAAATTTGGGTAAAAGAGGTAGTTATTCGGTGTTTTTTTTTTTTATTTTAAGTATCTATCAAGACTCTCTTAAAATTAATTGAAAACAGGAAGAGTTGTAAGGGTACAATACATGACGTACTGGTCTGAAATTAGACCCACCTCACACCCAGAACCAAGGGCGCTTTTCAAATGATAAAGCCCCACATGTTCATGGAGTTTATTAGAAATAAATACAAATTGGATTTGTTCTTACTGTTTCAGCAACTTCTTTTGGCACAGCATAGATTGTCCTTTGAAAATGACCTCTCTTTCTAGAATCTATGCAAGGGGATGTAGAGAAATGTAGAGTTTAGGCTGAACAAGAGGACATTGGGTTTGATAAAATTATTCTATCTAAATGTTCACTTCAAAAATTTTCAAGTTAATTTGAAGACAAGGTGTTTGTAGACCTCCATGTATAGTTTAAACTCAGGATTTGTGATGAGATTTTTACATGTATGTGAGTGATCTGGGAAGAAGAGTGTCATTGAAAGTCAATAAGATGTGTAATCGTAAATTGCTTAGATCTCAGTTTTAAAGAAGTGTACAGTTTTTATTCATGCAATCTATATGAACTGTTTGGAATTTAGAATTATAGACCAAGGTGGGGGTGTGTGTGTATGTGTGTGTTAAAGGATAACAACTTTATTCTGCTAATCAGGGTGGTAAGGAGCATTTAGCAGAATACAAATCTAAGTTTAATTTTTTTACACTTTAGAGAATACTTGTGATTTTTTTTCAGGGCACTTTGATTTTGTGGATGCCTTACAATGAATGTAAATATGGTTTGTGATTAGTCGGATGTTTTGCTGGTTAGAAAATACAATTGTTGTAGAGAATCTCAAAGGCTTATTATATTATAGTTTAGTCATCTCCTTCCATTTTTGAACAAATTAATCAAAATGAAATCAGGATGAAAGTTTTATATTAAAACATTTTTCTCTGTTTATGTAACCAATAACTTTTTTAGACATTTACATGAACACATATATCAGTTCATTTTTACCTTTCCCACTGTTTCCATATGTATCAGCCTTTGGATAACAATGGCCTGATTTTTAGGGTATTCAGGTATCTACAGATGTAGAAAGACATCTTTTTTAAAAAAACGTAAAATCTATGAGTCAGACATGCTCTTAGGATATTTCTCCTCCTTCCTTTCCTGCTTGCAGAAGAGCATTAAAAACTGGCTTTTACACCCTAACGTAGTTTCTATTAAAGCTAGCAGAAATAATTCAATTTCACTTTTCTTCACTGAGAGTTGCACTTTCTAATTCTTTCACACTAGCTTAGTTCCATTGTGTTGCCTCTTCTAGCAAAATAGGAAAATGATCAAATATAAATTCTCTCTTCCTACACATAAACCATGTGTCATAATTTTTTTTATTCTGAACAAAATCTATTACCTTTGAGTTATGTAATTGGTTGCCTTTTATGCAAATCCTGTTTTGGGTGTTTTATACTGATTTAATTATTGTAATTTTTTTTAAAGCTAAAAAATAGTTTTACAGATTAGTTGAAACACAATTAACATATTTGAACAGGAAGTAAAGGAATAATTTACGTTGTATAAATGATACTAGAAATCGCCATGAAGGACAAATCATAATTGAAAAATATTTTAGAGAAAGTAATTTCAACTCTTTTTTGCATATTAATTTACACATTATTTCCAGGTCAATGTTACAGAACAGGCATTTTTTAAAGTGGTATGCCTCAGACTCGCAATTTCATCATAAAATATCTTAATATAAATATTTTATCAGGGAGTGTAGTGATAGGATGAGGGGTAATGGTTTTAAATTGAAAGAGGGGAGATTTAGATTAGATACTAGAAAGAACTTCTTTACTGTGAGAGTGGTGAGACACTGGCCCAGGTTGCCCAGAGAAGGTGGGGATGCAACTGGTCTAGTGAGAAGTGTCCATGCTCATGGCAGGAGGTTGGAGTTCCATGTTCTTTAAGGTCCCTTCCAACCCTTCCATTCTATGATTCTATAATAAAAACATTTCTTTATGTAGAAAAATAGAATCTCCAAAAAATTATGGTATTTAACAGGATTGTGTCTGCATGTGTGGATTCAGTGATTTTTGTATGTAATGTAAAAATGTACAACATGATTATTAAAAGACTTTTTAAAGCTTAAATATAAAAATTAATCCCTTAAAATAATTGTCGCAATTTAAATATGATTAGTTTGTATTCTCATGCAACTAAAACATGGATCACCAGTTTCAACCTAGATATTCCAGAATTTAACCCTCACAATTATTTCTTATACTTTTAATGTAAAACAGAGTGCAAGATTAGTGCAAGATCATATGTATGATTGGAGCCTGACCCAAACTCATAATAAGCATAGACTTTAATGGGCACAATACTTAATATGACACTTGTGCTGAAACAAGCAGTAGTTCAGTTAGTGGCAAAAAGAACAAAAGCAAGAATTTTCTTTATGGACCTAGAGTTCAGGAGTAGAGTGGTCTTGTAAAATACAGCTATCTTTGGAAATAAAGCATAGAAGTTATGAGTGTTTTATTTTTTGCCAGTCCTTTTCCTTTGTTTTCTCTGTTGAGTCTGTTTAATTGTTGTAAAGAGCAATGGCAAATGTTACAAATCAGGGGAGGAAATTAGCATTGCTTTAGAAAACTGTCATCAGAAAAATCTAGCAAAAAGGAAGGCTTTGTGTTTCATCTGCTTTTGATAGACAGATGATATTCTTAGGACACATGTTTCTGCACAGGTTTGGAGATATTATTTGAATTTTTATTTTAATATTTAAGCCACATTTGCTATACTTACATCTTTTTTTGTACCTTTGTGCCTATTTGTGCTTTGCACATACAAAACCTGAAAGAATCCTAATTTGAACATAAAACAGTTTTTCACCAAAATTTATTTCTCTTCAAATTATGGAAAAATATAATAAAAATATAAAAATAAAAAATATAAAGTATAAGTGTGCATCAACATTGGTCAAGGCACCTTAACGTTCCCAATTTATTTATAAATAAATAAATAATCTTTGTCTATTTTCTGTTCTACAGAATTTTTCAATATTCTATCTGCAAAATTTCTCTTCTCAAAGTGAGGAACTAAGTAGTTAGGTCGCATTTTCATGCACACCTTTGGCAGTGGGCTTTGTTTAAATTTGCTGTATCATCTGTATAATGTTGCTTTCATGGCATTATAAACTTCTCATGTGTGCTGCTAGAAGACATAAAATGGCCCAGTGGCATATGTTGTGTTCTTGCATCTGCCTAATTTTCAACTTGAAATACCACACAGCAATGTTTGTGATAAACTACACACAACAAGGTGAAAGCAGGTGCCTGCTGGGATGAGTAATCATCTTTATTTCATCATCTCATATCAACAGGTATCATGGAGGCAAAGTAATAGCTTTTATGAGAGGAGCTTCACATGTACCTCTGGAAAGTTATGAGACAAGAGACAGAATCAACGAAGAGATAATGACTGTAGATTTGCTATAGAGTGCCCCGCAGTTCAATTTACATTGCATCCTGAAGGGTACTGTGTAGGAAGGCCAGATTTTTCAAAACAAATAGGCTTGGAAGTACTACCTAATCACTAATGCTCAAACTGTGTGTGCTGCTTTCAGAGTTCCCTCTCTGTGGAAGGCGGCTGTTTGGGGGTTTTTTTTGTTGTTTTTTTTTTAACATGCAGTTTTACCTTCTCCTTTACTCTCTCTGTTTTTATACAGCAAATGTATGCATCCCCCAACATATATTTCAATACTTGTGCAGCCCTAATTGTCTCATGAAAAGTGAAGGTTTTTTACATTATCTATACTGAAAATATTTTACCTCTGCATTACCTCTAATACATAAAGAATGATCATATTAGAGAGATGGTGGAAGCTGAAGGTCGAAGAAGTGGGTACAGGTAATCCTTTAGAAGAACAAGCTATCAGAGCGGAAAAAAGTGCATAAACACATCTTTGCCTGGAACAGTATGGAGTAAAATCTAAAACAAAGTAGTGAAAAATGTCATAGGCGAAATCTGAACGTGGAACTCGCAGCTCAAGGGTTCAGCTGTCCTCAACTTTGTGCTTTGTGAAGCACAACGGGGTGACCTTGGCTCAGATCTGATGAACAAAACCGACACTGAGATGTGCATGTGCACGTGAGTCAAAGCCAGGCAAGATAAGAGAAGTGAAAACAAACCCAGAAATTATTTTTTTAAAATATTAGTAATATTAACTCTAAAGGTTCTGAAAAACATGGAAAGGTGGACCAGTTGATAAGGAGGTCTGGAAGATGGAAGAGAGCTACTCACTGAAATAAAAGATCAACTGAGGGGTGATGGTTTCAAACTGGAAGAGGGGAGATTTAAATGAGATCTCAGGACAAAATTATTTGGTGTGAGGGTGATGAGAGCCTGGCCCAGAGGTTTCTCTCCCAGAGAAGCTGTGGCTGCCCCATCTCTGGAGGGGTTCAAGGCCAGATTGGATCGGGCTTTGAGTAACCTGGTCTGATGGGAGGTGTCCCTGCTCATGAAAGAAGACTGGAACTAGATGATTTTTAAGGTTCCTTCAAACCTAAGGCATTCTATGATTCTAGGAACCCTTTCCAATATCCAGGTCTGCATGAAATTATGTTTTTATACATATCTGCCTTTTTCAATCAGACATATGGTCAAAGAGAAAGAGGAACTTTAGCTTTCAGAGTTTCTTTTGGCTGGGTGAGAGGCATCTCAGGAGTGGAAGGAGACTCCATATGATATAAGAGAATGTTCTTGGATAAACAGTAACACTCCAGACTCTATCTTTCTGTCACCATCATGTCCTAACATGCACATGACAAACACTGAAAGATGCCTGAGGCAAAAAAGTGTTTTTATTCTTTCCCAAGGAGAGTGGAACATGATTGCATACTTAAGTTTGAAAAGCATCTGGGAAATTATTTTAATGAAGAGAAAAAGTGCTAATTGTGAGCAGCAAACAAACTTGTTTTGAAAGGCAAGTAGCAAATTGTGAGAAAAACTGCAAAGTGGTTACAAATTTCACTTACCCTTGCAAAATTTCTTGACATTTACAAAGACATGGAATAAAACCTTCATAACGATAATATTCTGTTTTGGTTTCCATGCATTATCTTTTTTTAAGTACATAGTGTTTTTTCAAACGTTTTTTATCAGTAGCAAAATATTCTAGCCTGGTGGAGGTAGATTGCGCAGATTTTATGGACTGTTTTCAAAACACCACAGAGGAATATTCCAAAAAAGAACCCATAAGAATTAGCAGGGTTCATGCAAACAGTAGCAGAATCTATGCCTATTCTTCCTCTTCTCAAATGTTTTGGAGAAATAGTTATGATAGATTTAAAATATTGTAATTATATAAGAAAAAGTTGTATGCAAACCACATCTAGTCTAAAAGGCTTCAGGGACCTATTTACTATGCTAAATCTCATACTTTTAAAAGTGTGATTAACCCTGGATTCCCTCTTATCCCAAGTGAATTGTATAATGGGCCTCTTTAGCACTACAGCAAGAATTAAGTTTTCTTACTCTTTTCTAAAAGATTGGCCAGGCAAAAATTTAGCCAGCCCAGAAAAGAAAACTGAGCTATTTATGAGTGAATCCCTGGAATGTTCCCTACATCCTGGGAGACTGAGAAGGAAAATGACAGGTCAGGTGAGGTCCCAACTCACCTAAGAGGAAACTTGCTTAGTTACAGAACCAGAGGTTTTGGCAGCAAGCCTCTGCCTAGATTAGGGTCATAAAATAAGACTGTGGGATAAGCTGTGGCTGTGACAACCAAAGCCAAATGGGAATTTCTCTGAGAGGGCAGACTGGTCAAGACCAAACATGTTTTTATCACCCTGCCTTAAATCTGAGAAAAAAAGAAAAATCTGAGAAAAAAAAAAACCTGGAGCTGTTTAGACACACATTGCTCTAATTCCAGTAGAACAACCAACTTTTGCCCCGCTCTCTGGACTCAAAGAGTGAGTGGAGGTTGATGAATTTTAGGATCCAGATTTTGATCTTTTTGAAGGAGCAGATATATGCAAACCCATATGCTGGCTGGATCCATAGGCTGGATATCTTAAAGATCAAATACAGTCTGTAAATGCCATAAATGATAGAAAAGATTTGTTTATACTCTAACTGGAATTTCTAAAGGCTTCCCTGGACCCAAGCACTAGGTAGGGCTTCTATCTGTTTATGACACGTGTCAAATTGCAGTTGCACATTTCTGTTTAAGCCCACATCACATATCTGTGCTATTTTTACATGAGCTTCTAACCTGGGGCTTGTGATTAAACCAAGTGGTTTCTTGCGGGCAAAGCTCAAGGTAAGATAAAGAAATTATGATATACAAGACATTTGCCTTGTATTGCCTCCTGAGATACTGGAAATAACTGAACCATGGATACAGCATATCAAGTGCATGCTACACATATATAAGAATCTGTATTCAATAGCAAATTCACAGATATAATCACCGAGGAAAGTTCTTGGTATTATTTGAAATGTTAAAAATCCCTCATTTCTCTCTAATGCTGTTCTTGAACCATTCTGGAATCTCTGTCTTAAAAAGTGAGAAAAAGATTATTTTTCCAAGGATAAACAGTCACAAATATACAGTATTTTTGTATTTTAATGCCACAAACATTTCCACTATTGTGAGTTCATGAAAAATCAGGGAGTTGCTCTACACATTCCAGGTGAAACAAGTGAATCAAACCTCAGCTGGCTGCAAAAATTGCTGCTGCAGTTTTCCAGCTGTGGGAAGCTCACTGCAGATTCAGCAACCACGTGTGACATTATGCTTATTCTTCTTTGGGCAAGTAATTAAAATTCACAGGTTTCATATATTTCCAGTCCACAATTTATCACAGTTAACAGGGGGAAAAAGTGTCTCAACATTCCAAAATGTCTTTAACAACCCATATACGAATAACAAACAATAATACAGTACAAGTAGTTTGTTTTAAATGCAATAAAAGAACCCCCCTCTCCGCCTGAATAACTTATTCAAGGTTATTTAAAACAACAGATAGAATTTATCTGTGAGAGAAAATACAGTGAATCAGACTTTACATGCAAAATTTGAACAGGAATATAAAACAGCAGCCACCTTTTTACTGTCTGCCATACACAGGCTCTCTTTCATACTTAAAAAGAGGCAAGTACAGCAAGCAGAATGACACAGTCTCTCTCTCAAGCCTAAATTCTGCACACTGAATAATCCTTCCCTCTCTGTAAAGTAACATGATAAGCCAAAATCATTATTTTTTATTATAATAATAGTCCCCTAAATGTCATCCATACATGGAACGTGTGAGTTCATATGGTAAGAAGAGCATCCAAGTAAACAAGAAATATGGTGAAATAACGAGCATGGTGTAGTAATTTATGATAAAGTACCTGATAACCAGACAGACGAGCCATTACAGATGATGCATAAATAGTGGCAGACACAGAGCTGTGTCAGGCTGTATCTCTGTAACATTAAAGGAGCTCTGCCAAAATTGTGTACCGACTTTGGGAGTGTAAAAGCTCCATTTTCATTTATTTCCTCTGTTCCTGTAAACACGAATCGACTTTAATGAATGGCATTTTCTGGGAGATAGTCAGGAACTGCTTTAATAATTTCTGTTTATAAGAGTTGCCAGATACCTAACGTCTTCTGCCCCACCAGAGGAACCACTTTGGCTTCACAAACGCAATTTTGCTAGACAGTACCCTGGTAACCCTGTCTCTAGACTGAGAGCAGCAGAGATAAAAGGAACAGCAGTAGAGATAATATCAGCAATCATATGTCCCCCTGATACAGCTGTGATTGATATTCCAGAAGTTGCAAGGCCTGAGGGATCAGCACACAATGGAGGCTGGTCGTGTTTACCTTTATTACCTCGTGCTGTTCCATATGCATTTTGCATACAGGATGCATGAATACATATAGACAGTGTATTTTATAGCGTGCTTTACACTTGAGAGAAGAAATGATCCTAACAAAACAGACAGGCTTAAACCCCCCAACACTGGTTCACAGCTTTAGAATATCCCTGCTAAAAGATCACGTCTAAAAACATCAATTCTTGCTGGAAAAAATTGCACTGAAATCAAGTGGGACTTTCAAGATCCTTCCTGTTTACCCTTCTTTGCTGTTTTGCTAACAAACACTTCTGTATTTATATAAGTTTTTAATTGGCAATTCCATGTTCAAGCCCTAGGTTAGCATTGCGTTTTGGAAGATGGAAGTATTTATGTTAATGAGAAAGGACTCCAAATGAGAAAAACAGAAATCCCACAAGAAGGGAATGAAAGGGTTTTCTCTCACCCAGATCTTTCACAAATGCAAAACCCCTTGCAGTTGCAGGTTTTTCTGAAAACCACATGGCAGAAGGGAAAAATAGCTGGCCACAGGCACAGAACCAGCTATGGCAGGGTCACCCAAGCATTCACTGAATCTGTAGTTTTGGCTGACTTTTTCTGTCTTTTTCTGTCTCACTAATTGCTCCAGTCCAGTCTTTTTTTTTTCCACACAGCCTCTTCATACCAGCTTTTTTTCCCCATGTTTATTGCCTCTGAAGTAAATCACTAAAGAAAGAGGAATGAAAAAGATACTAAAATCAGGTTTATTGCCACCCTGTGGTTCCCTCTGTGTGTCAACTCCCATCTCTCTTCTCTATGCAGTGAAGAGTTTTCTATGCAGTGAAGTCTGAAGGGAGGAACACCTATTGTTATGTGCTTTGTGTAGTGTCCAGCACTGTGGAGGCTCATTTTAACCCAGCTCTTAAACACTGCTATAATAACAATGATTTAAAATAATTATGATTTACTTTAATTGAGTTTCTGAAAAAGCCAGAAATAAGATTTACGTCTTCCAGATCCCAATCCTCAAGTCTTGACTTGGAATATTATTATATTTTGCTTCCATTTTTTTTTCTAATTAGAAGAGGACTAAGGGTTGTTTAGGTTAGGTTTACCAATTCCTTTTGGCAAACAATAACCCACTCACCAAAATTAACCAGGAGGGATCTAGAAAGACCTCATTAACTGCTGCCAGTGGCCTTACGGCACACATTATTAGAAGATGCTCTTTTCAGCAATGTCTTCCCAAAATACACGTCAAGTAAGGATTGTCCTACTACCTGTGACCTTTCCAAAGCTGTATCGGCTTCACTATAGTCATGGAAACTTAAGGCTGACTTTTTGGTAATTTTGTGACAAACTTGGTCTTTTTTGAAGTGGTTAATAACTGTACTTGAATATTCAGATGTGGATGCCTTTCTCATGCTGAGTAAAACCCTTTTTTTTGAACAATGTAAATTAAGGTTACGTCTCACGGTGACTGTAGGACATGCCTTCACCTAAGTGGGCTTCAGGAGACCCTCAGGACCTCTGCAAGGTGCTGGGGACTAGAGATTAGGAGATTAATTTGTTAGATTGTTTTTTGCATAAACTGCAGTTCATACAAAAGGGTACAAGTGCTCACTCTCATTCCAGCTCTGCTGCCAAAAGCCATTCCTATCATGAAGCAATGGAAAGATAACACTGAACATTTCTGAAAATCGCATCCACAGAGTCTTAATCACTATGACTGTACAGCTGAAAAAAATCAGTGAGAGAAGAAGCAAAAGGAGACAGGTGTCTTTTACCATTAGCCCTCACCAATAAATAACCTCTGTAGTGTCATAGGGGAAAAAATAGTAATTTGAAGTGTTTGATATACTCTCCTGAGGCTAGTTGAAATTTTACACTTAAAAAAAAAGAGTATTAAAAGAAAATTGACATTTCAACTGAAGGTATTTTGAGTAAAATATCTTCAAGGAAACTATGGATTTCCAGTTCCAAAACAATTGAAAAATATCAAGCTAAGGTTTTGGCAAAACCTTCAGGAAGAATCCCCCAGGAAGCCTATAAATATGTGATTTCCCTTTGTTCTTACAATCTTATTGCTTGTATGTCCTATGAGGCAATACTATGGTTTCCCCTACGAAAAAGAAAGATTACAAAAATGGAGAACATCAACAGGTCAAGATACACGATTTTCTCAGTGGGTGGAAACTGTTGTGAAACAGAGTTGAAACTTGAACCTTAGGTTGCAGCTCTGCATTGTGTTTCTTCACCACATCCGAAAAGATGCTCATACCTTTTCTTTATCACGTCACAGCTTCCCACGTCTTCAATAATTTTTCCCTAAAGAAGTGTTTGTGGGAAGACACTGTAGATAGATGTTCAGAAACAGAGATAATCAACAAATTGATACTTTTATCAAACCAAAAAAACCCACACTACCATAAACCATTGATCTGATCTACAGCTCAAATTCTTTGACTTTTTGACTGATTAGTCAAAACTAATCGGGTAGCAGCAACTCTTAAACTGTCTTAGTAACAACAACAAAAAGTAACAGATCTCTTAGCCTTTGCCTAAATCTATATTTAACTTCCTGCTATTTGCTGTCTTGCAGTAGGTTTTACATCCCCTTGAGTTTTTGAGACAAAACTTTTGTTCCCACAAATAGCATTTTCCTGAAAAAGTGTGAGACAAAACATTTTTCTGGTGCCTGTGGTCTATGTTACAGCCTATTACTAAAGTAGCAGCTGAAGCTTAGCTTGAGTGATTTGTTTTCCTTAGGAATTGTTAAAGCCGCTTATAAAAACCATCGTTCTCACCAAACCAAAAAAATCTAAGGAATACAAAAGCAGTGAGAGCACTGTAAGCTCAGTAATTACTGATTCTTTCATTAAAGTGTTTTCTCTCAGGCTCTGGAGGACTTCTTGTTTAACTCCCAAGGCTTTGAGAGTCTCTCCATTGCATCCTCTAGTAACAGCTGAGGAAAACTAACCTCCTGCCTTCTCTTGTATTTGATAACATAATATGACCTTTCATTTTCTAGAAGAAACACAAGAACTTAAATAGTGAAGAAATTATATTGCCAGGCAGAAAGGAAAACAGGAAAGATAGAATGATTTTCACCACTCCATTCATATCTCAAACTTTCTCGTCTTCCTTCAAGCAATAGGCCAGTCCGTGGCATAGCCATCTTTGTGCTTAACAGCATGATAAAAGTAACAGGAATAATTGTGCTAATATGCCAGGGAGGAAGAAAGAGTCACACAGGCACAAACATACAGCAGAAAACTCAGCAGAAGTTGTTCGGCTAGAGATTTAAAACAACCCATCTTAAAAGTATTGGAAACTGGCAACAAAGATGAACTGCTTTCCCAGGAGGAAGACTATTATCATAGGCTAAACAGCTGTTTAAAAGGAAAAGTTGCTTCAAATGAAGAAGAAAACAGATGCTTAACTAATTTTTAAACATTTGTCAGAAGTGGGAAAAAAACCACAAATGCATGAAAATAAGTTTCCTCTAAATACCCAGAGAGTTTTATAACCTAAGCTGAAAAGCAAACAAAAAACCAATTCCTAATACAGCATATTCTCTTTTTTCAAAAACCCTATGTATCCTAACACTCTGTCCTTAGGCATCTATAGCAAAGCTTTCTACATCTCAAGAATCCTCATGCTGCTTCTGCTTTAGCTAACCAAAAGCTGCTGCAATTGGGGATTTCAATTATCCACAGCTGGTTATGTGCTGCTAGGACATTACTGGCAATTTCCCTGGGTTCAGTCACAGAGGGCAAGTCCCTGTTCCAGGCAAGTGGAGAAAATGATGAAAAGAAAACATCCCCACAGACCATTTTCAATTTCTGTAATACCTTCTTTCTACATGAGGGGTGCTAATTATACTTCCCAAACTCAAGTGATCTGTGACTGTGCCATAACAATTATTAGCTCATAGAAAGCAGAAGTGGACTTTAGGAGATGTAGACTTTTGGAGTTCAGGCATAAGTTTAGTGACTTAGTCCCTTATTCAGGGAATCCTGAAGTTCAGCCCACAAATTCATCCAAGTGTATGAAGTTCTTATGCAACAAAGATTGCAGATGCATGAATTGAAATAAAATCATAGAATCGTAGAATGGTTAGAGTTGAAAGGTAATCTAGTTCCAATCCCCTGCCAAGGGCAGGGACATCTCCCATCAGACCAGGTTGCTCCAAGCCCCCTCCAACCTGGCCTTGAACCCCTCCAGGGATGGGGCAACCACAGCTTCTCTGGGCAACCTGGGCCAGGCTATCACCGCCCTTACACCAAAGAATTTTTTCCCCACATTTCATCTAAATCTCTTCTAGTCTAAAACCATTAACCCTTGTCCTATCACTACACTCCCTGTTCAAGAGTCCCTCCTCAGCCCTCCTGGATGTCCTTTAGGGACTGGAAGCGTCTAAGGTCTCTTCAGAACTTTCTCTTCTCCAGGATGACCGTCCCTAACTCTCCCAGCCTGTCCTCACAGCAGAGGGGCTCTATCCCTCTGATCATCTTTGTGGACACCTCTGCAGTCTCTACAAAATGTCCATGTCCACCCAGAACTGGACACACTACTCTAAGTGGGGTATCCCCAGAGTGGAGAAGAGGGGCATAATCACTCCTTCGCCCTGCTGGCCACACTGCTGGGGATGCAGCTCAAGACGTGGGGGGATTTCTGGGCTGCCAATAGATGTTGCTGGCTCATGTCTAGCTTTTTACCCACCAACACCCCCAAGTCCTTCTCCTCAGAGCTGCTCTCCAGCCATTCTCTGCCCAACCTGTATTGGTGCCTGGGATTGCCATGACACAGGTGCACAAGGTTGCACTTGGCCTGATTGAACTTCATGAGGTTGGCACTGGCTCACCTCTCAAGCCTGTCCAGGTCCCTCTGTATGGCATCCCTTCCCTCCGGCATGTTGATTGAGCCACACAGCTTGGTGTCATTGTCAAACATGCTGAGAATGCACTCAATCCCACCATCCACATCGCCAACAAAGATGTTGAACGGTACTGGCCTCAGTACTGACTCCTGAGGAGCACCACTCATCACCAGTCTCCATTTGGACATTGAGCTGTTGACAGCTCTTTGAGTACAGCCATCCAGCCAATGCCTTACCTACTGTCTAGTCCATCTGTCAAATTCACGTCTCTACAATTTAGAGACAAGGATGTTGTGCAGGACAGTGTCAAATGCTTTGCAGAAGTCCAGGTAGATTATGTCAGTTGCTCTTCCCTTATCCACCAAATCTGTAATGCCACCATAGAAGGACACCACATTTGTCAGTCATGATTTGCTCTTGGTGAAACCATGTTGGTTGTCACAAATTACCTCCTTAGCAGAGATTCCAGGCACAGAGGTGAGAATTACGGGCCTGTAGTTCCCCATGTCTTCTTTTTTTTTTTTCTTTTTTAAAAAGGGGGTTATATCTTCCCTTTTTAGTGAAGTCAGTGAAGTCAGTATCTTACTGTCCACAAGTAAATTTTTCTAGATTTGAATGAAATAGCCATGGTTGTAGTTGTTAACTCCATTGAAACAGCTATCTACATTCTTTGGAATCATCATTTTGCCTATAGCTGTGTATTGAAACCAGATTCTGGTTTTGATTAAGCTTATGGTGCTACCAAAAATAAAAAACTTAAAAATACCTGTAATATCAGAAATCACATTTTCATGGGAACTTATCTTAACAGTGTATACAATAGTATCTAGAAATTAATGCGGACAAACATTGTCTTTTAGTAGATATCTGAGGCAATTTATACAAGAATTGAGTTTTAGTCCTACAAAATCCTGAACTGATGTATGAAATGTCTGTTTAAAAACAGACAAAGTCTTCTGAAGCATATTTTCTCTGTCCTTTTCAAGCTTTCATGTGACTAATATGGGTTTTTTCCTGCAACTTACCACGAAAAGCACTTTTAAAAGCTACCCCTTTCATCCAAATGCTGAGCAAGAATCCTTTTGAGAGCTGCAAACTTTCCAAAAAACTGTCCCATTAGTAATGTAAGTGCAAATATCCATTCTAGGTAGCAGAGCTAAAAATATTATCAAAAGGTATAGTTCTCTGACAGCTTGGGGATTTTGATTTGTCTTAACAATAAAAGCATAGTGGTGGAAGCAATCTCTTGATGCCTAAATTTGGTCCAATTCTCTGTTCTTGTATGAAACTGTATTACAGAAATAAGGCTGGAAGGAAGCTTCAGACATTGCCTAGTTATCTAGTCTTTCCCCGTGTTGTGGGGATCACAGCACTCAGAAAACATTTGTGTAGCCTTTTCTTTAAAGCTTGCAGTAAGAAGTTTCCCTAAGCACTGTATGCAATCTATTTTAGGGCTCAGCAGTTCTTACTGTCAGAGAGAAAGGATTCAACAGTCAGTTTATAACCAATTATTGTGCTAACATTGTTCTTTAGTTAAACAGCTTTCCCCCTACTTTCCTTCCAGTATAGTTACAAAAAGTAATTTTATTTCCTTCTAACCTTCATTTTGCTATGATAAATAACTCGGTTTACTTATTCCCAGAAAAATATTTCTCTATTCCCTAAGCTTGCTTAATAATGTCTATTCACTTGTCCAGTCTAATGGTTGCTTCAAATAGGGGATTGATGTGATACTTACTATTCTGTCTAGATAACGTCATTCTAGAGTAGATTTTCTGATTAAGTTGTAAAATAACTTCTGCATTTTGAGCATTCAAAATCCCGTTTGCAGTAGACTGCAACACAGAACAAATGTCTTACCTCACAAATGTATCAGTAACACCAGTGAAAATCTTCCTAGCTAAAAGCAGGAAACAGTTAGTTCACTAAAAGCAAAATATGTCAAGTAAAGGTATAATTTAAAAAAAAAAAAAAATCATTTTAAAAGAAAATATGTGCGGAAAACAGAGGTTACATTCCCATAAAGTAAACTACTGTTTTGACACTGGAATTTTTTATTTTTTATTTTCCTTCCCAGATCTAAAGTGGGGAGAATTCAGGTCAAAATTTAGAATTATATTCTTACATGTCCCCATGTATCAGCCAGTAAGTGCAGCATTTACTTTGTTTTTGAAGGATAACTTTCATAATGCCTAGGATATTTTCATTTAAGAGCACACTGTTCTGATTGTACTGAATAGACAAACCATGATAATCAAATATTTTAACTTCCCCACTAGTTTACTCCTCTCCTCAGTCCTCTTCTCATTTTCTGCCTTCTTTCTCTTCCCTCCTACTTCTCCTCCCTTGAACAGGGTGTTAAAGGACTGTGACCAAGAGCTGTTGTTGAGCCAACCTAGCAGAACTAATCTGCTGAATATAGCTGAATAGAGTATTATAGAAATGGAATTTAACAGTGACTCACAGTAATAATAATTAGCTGGGAGAACAAGCCAGTTTTGAAGATCTATTGTCATTAATGTAAAAAGATATGGTCAACTTACTATTTCTCTGTCAAAAGCCTTGGTATCTCAGTGTGACTAGCAATAAAAAAAGGAAATATTAATGAGCTATGGTCATACTTCTGAATATTCTGCAGTAGGGCCAATTTTTGAATGAAATGTGGCTTGGGATGAGAGATCTGTTAAGGAGAAGAAGATTTCAAGTCTATGAGAGCTTTCTGCAGTAGCTCAGCCATCTCTGTGCTTCAAAGCTATGGCTGAAATTTCCCCTAAAGCCTACAATACTGCAGGGAAATGAAGAGTGAAAAAAACTCTGGCCTGTACTGCAGGGTTTACAACTCTGTGGCCACTTAAAATCTCAAGTGATCAAAACTTGGAAATATGCACAGATCATCTGAAAACCTCATGGATTTCTAAAAAGAACTGTCTGGCAGGATTCTCCAAAGCTTCTGTGAAGGCAACTGATGGCAGTAGAGCTTTCTCAGAGTCACAGGAGTTGTGTAAGAAGTGCTAATATTCTTTTATGATCAACAATAATTTCCTCTGGGGTATTTCCCCTTTGCAGGGTTTTTTTTTCCCTAGTTGTTCTCTGTGTATTTCCTTCTGCAAATAAAATCATGACTGGTGGTTCACAAGTTAATAGTGGAACCTGTCTTCTGGTTACTTCTCTTGCTAACCCATTTTATGTTTACAGTTTACAGGAAAAGATTTGAAATCACAGAGCATCAGATTGAGTGCTAATTATATCTAAAAGAATACTGGAGAAGTTTCTGCCTATTTTGTGTACTTCTAGAGCTGGGGAATTCAAAAAGTAAGATGTAGTGCTCAGGAGGAACAACTCTTAGCTGAAATGCTGGAGGAAATATCACTGAAGAGTGATGTGTTTTTTTTTAAACTGTTGGATTCTTTTCTGTTTCCTCTTGCTGTGTTTTGTGCCCTAAAGACATGCTGATGATTTTGAATATTAGGTACTGTTTAATGCAGTTTTCTGTGAGTCATCAGAGTCCATGTAAGTCAAGTTTCACCCTGATCTACCAGGAGAATACAATTCTTTAGTAAAAATGTATTGTGCATGGGATTTAAGTATACAAATCATGTAATAGCTCCACCTCATGTAGTCTTGCCTAAACTTCTTTTTGAAAGCCTTGTTATTGACGTTATAACATGTGAAGCCAAGTTGATGTTCCATGAAGTGGAAATGCCCTCCATGAAGTGGAAATGTGTTATCCTCTGCAGCGTTTCTGGGCCTCACACTATCCTTTCATTTGTTCTTTAAAAAAACGCCAGTCTGAACTGGAACTAATCATAGAATTATGGAATCACAGAATCGTCAAAATTGGAAGGGACCTTAAAGATCACCCAGTTTCAACCCCCTCGGCTGGGCAGGGACACCTCCCACCAGACCAGGTTGCTCCAACCTGGCCTTGAACCCCTCCAGGGATGGGGCACTCACAGCTTCTCTAGGCAACCTGGGCCAGGTTCTCACCACCCTCACACCAAAGTTGTTCTTCCCCACATCTCATCTAAATCTCCCCTCTTTTAGTTTGAAGCCTTTACCCCTTATCCTTACTACATTCCCTTGTAAAAAGTCCCTCCCCATCTCTCATGTAGGCACCCTTTAGATACTGGAAATGGCTCTAAGGTCTCCCTGGAGCCTT
The DNA here is from genome assembly GCA_004320125.1 of Scolopax mira. Lineage (NCBI taxonomy): Eukaryota > Metazoa > Chordata > Aves > Charadriiformes > Scolopacidae > Scolopax > Scolopax mira. The sequence continues at coordinate 5,708 of BJBW01018565.1, read as the reverse complement.
TTCTTCTCCAAGTTGAACAGCACCAACTCTCTCAGCCGGCCCTCACAGCAGAGGGGCTCCAGTGCCTTTGATCATCTTTGACATTCTCCTCTGGACCTGATCCAATAGGTCTATGTCCTTCTTCTGCTGAGGACTCCAGAGCTGGAGGCAGTACTGCAGGTGGGGTCTCACTGGAGCAGAGGGGCAGAATCACCTCCCTCAAGCTGTTGACTGATGTCTGAGCCAGTGCAAAGACCTGATAAATACCACTTATATGAAAATGCAACAATGCACTTAACATGTCAGCCAATGAGGTTCGAACCATAAGAAAGACCCATGAAGCAGTTGCTCTATGAGAATGGCAATCCTTCAACCTTGGGTAGGAGGTCATGTTCAAATAATTCAGTTATGTATGCAGATACCCAGCTGAGCCAAGTTTCAGAATTACTGTCCTTATTTTGAGTGGTCTGTTGTTTACTTCTGCTTTCCTCTGCTTTTTTAGCACTGCGAACACTGTAAGTGTTTAGAGAGGATTTCTTTGTTCTGTACAGGGAGATAAACTGTGAAATTAAGCCTCATCAGCACAGCAACTTAGTTTATTTAACACATTTTCCTGAGTAAAGAGTAGAAAAAATAAAGAGCTGAAGCGAATAATTTCCAGTGAATTGCTATCTGCATTTCAGAGACATGTCAGTCTACAAAATTTCCCATAAAACAGTTATTATTTTTTTATATTTACATAACACAGCTAATTGCAGATAGTTATGTATTCCTTCCTTGCATTGCTTAAAATATTGGCACAGAAATAACACTAGATCTATCTTGTGGCAAAATGCCATAGCGTCGTCCAATTTCCGAGGAGCCATATGGCAATGGTACAGCCATCTGTTTATCTTGATATTCCTTTCCTGGCAAACCTTTTACCCATATGGGTTATTGGTGCCCTCATCTGTGTATATCATGAAGAGGTTCAAAATCAAAATCTACAATTTTCTCCGGTATAACTTTTAACAATTACACTGAACATAAAGATCACACTCTCCTTGTGTTTAGCCTAATCCATTTCTGTTTTGTACACACCTGCCTTCTTCTGTTAGATGCAGGAACAATTTGATTCCCAGAATTAGTGAAAGCTGTCATCGCAAGCTGTCAGGTTCGAGGCATCATAATCATCTCAAAGGACTGATAGCTTGTGCTTTGTGGATTTGAAACTTCATCACTAAAGAGATGAAATGATCCGTCCTTTTACGTGCTGACAGGGTAGCAATTTTGTGTCAGTGTAGAGATTCACGCATCCAGACAATAAGGCCATGCTGAATATATGCAGAGTCCTTTTACATTTCCAGTGACAGCCATTTCCAATAATGTCTAAAATATTTGACATGCACTGTTTAGAATAATTTTAAGTCGGGAAAGTGTCGGCTTTCAGCCTGACGTATCAACAAGCCAGAGAGAAATCATGTTTATATCCCATTTAGCAATCTGCTCTTTAATTTCCTCTTTATATGAAAGAATTGTTTCAAATTGGATACACCCAGAGTACAAACCAGACATTTTAAGTGTATGTATGTTTCAAATTACATCAGAAAAGATAAGCATATTCCTTTGTTTATTTGGGGATTTTTCCGTTGTTTTTTTTTTTTTTTTTAACAGTACAACAATTTAAACAATTTAATTGCAGATACCAAGCAAACGCAAAGATGCAAAGAACATAAGCTATTACTTTTATGGGGGCTATACTGAATTATGTACATAATGAATTGTTTTGCAGCTCTTAGGTGTTTTTTGATTAATGAAATATATTGATTTTTTGCATTCCACAAATTTGTAATGCAAATTATTTATGAAATTCATTGGTTTATTTGGCAACTTTATTGCTTTTTATTTGAAAGATCATGTTTTGTGTACATTACTCTGGTTACAATTCACATAATGTACTTTTATAAAAATTTAATTGGATTATCTCTCCCATTTTCTGGTAGGATTTTTTACAAAAATATAAGAGTATTTGTTTGCATTTTAAATATTCCATGTCTACTGATGATTTCAGTTTAGTGAAGTTTAAGATAAAACTCTTTGATTCCCAAGGATCTCTACCATGACCGTTGTCTTTTTAAATTATTTGCTTTAAAAATGAACCATTAGGACATCACACATCCTGTCCCTTTGCCTTCTAGATGTGATTTTGGATCATTCATTTTAGATCCAAGATTGTTCTCCAGCCTTACAAAAAATTCTACTCTCCTCAAAACCCCTAGAAAATCAGCCATCAACTTCAGTAGTAATAGGATTTTGTCCTACACACAAGAAGAATACATGATTTAACTTCATATGTCATAAAGTATCATCCTCATGTGCATGTGTGTGTTTGCATCTCCCTTACTGCTCCATATGACACATATCTATTACTAGGCAGATATATTAAAAGTTAGCAGTCTTTTCTTTCTCATCACCTTGCGTGCTTGTTCACACCCCTCTCTCTGTTATATCTGTGGGACTGCATTCTTCAGAGGTAGATGGTCGAGTCAAATTTGGCAGTAAACTAGCTCTATTTCCATATAAAACCTTTCTGTGGAACAGAGAACAAAGCATTCACAAAGCTGTCAGTCCAAGGCAGCGCCAAAAAGTGAAGAGTTTTAATGATTAAGGAGTTAATAAACCTTTGATTTTTCTCAAGAAGCCATTCTAAATTTAACCTGTGAGCTTTACTGTGGTGTTGAGTTTTCTGTATCATTGCAAATAGGCTCCTGTTTTCTTTCTGAGCCAGATGATTTGTCTCACTCCCTGTGCCTGAATAGTGCTCTTCCATTCCCTGTGTAATACCCTCGAACAATCTTCAGACATTTCTGCCTTCTCTTGCTTCCTTTAAACTTTCTGCTAACTGAGGGTGTTTGCATTTGAAAAGCTGCTTGCCTTTCCAAAGGGTCAAAGTTTCTATTTCAGGACACTTTGAACATATCCTCTTGGTCCCAATTTAGTAAATACATCTCTGTCTAGCTACTTAGATTCTGCCTTAGAGGTCTTGGCATAAGCAAGAGACAGCTGTGAATTTTTCTCCCTCTTTTTACCAACATGCCAAAGTCTTAGCAACACATAAATGACACTGCCATGAGAAGAGTTGCAGGGCAGAAAGAATAAACAGCTAAAGTATTGGGGTGCACTGGCTATGGAAGTAAAGTAGAGGATAATGGCCTCAAATATTCTGTAGCTACAATTTTCAGAGTCTGCACAACTGCACCAGTCTCCACAAAAGAGCAGGGACCAAATGTCGCTTCACCTAAGCTAATATTACCACTGATAGGCTCTGTTAATTACTCCAAGGCATTTCAATGCTAACATAGAGAGGTGGATGTCGTAGAGAGGTTTTAAAGAGGTGGATGTTGGTCTCTTCTCCCAAATAGCAAGGGATAGGACAAGAGGAAACGGCTTCAAGTTGCCCCATGGGAGGTTTAGGATGGACATTTAGAAAAATTTCTTAACAGAAAGGATTATGAAATATTGGAACAGGCTGCCCAGGGCAGTGGTGGAGTCACCATCCCTGGAAGTATTTAAAAGCTGGGCAGACATGGTGCTGAGGGACATGGGTTAGTGGTGGTTTTGTCATTGTTAAGTTGATGGTTGGACTTGATCTTAAAGGTCCCTTTCAACATAGACCTAAGGCTGAACTATAGAGTGAGACATTCACAAGAACTTTCCAAAAACTAATCCCAGGCACTTTAGTCTGATGACCTGACTGGATTATATCACACCTCCCATCTAAGCCATGAATCTGTCTTACTCTTTCTGCTAAAGAAGAGGCAGGGGGATGAATAGAGGGAGGAAAGTATGTGATTAAAATTTGTCAAGAGACAAAATTGGGTGGCAGAGGGAACAGATATCCAGCCTGAGTCTGTCACATAGACACAACCTGAGCATTGAAAACAGACTTTGTAAAGATGTGTGGACGGTGTGAATTTTTTAAAAGTCCTTTATATTGCCTTGTGTATCACTTTCTCCAAGTTATGTCTGGTGTTACTATGAATGCACCATGTTAAGAAGTAATATGGTCTGAGAGGTCAGGCAGCATTAGAATTCAGGTTGTGAAATCTCATCTAAGTGTCTCTGAGTAATTTTGTGGCTGAGGACTTACTCAGAAATCCCAACCAATGCTTTTCAAGTCAGGAAGGACCAGAAGAAATGCTAAGAGATAAGTAGTAGACTTTTAATGAAATCAGCGTAAGGTCAGGTTATAATAGCGTTAATCAACGGCTCAGTAGAGACAGCAATAATCAAATTAAATGGTCACATCATACTGCAGATAAAGAAACAGGCTTAGTGAAGTCTTTAGTGTTTTTCCTCTCACTGTCAGTAAGCTATGTAAATTTTCGGCTAATGTACTCATCAAGCATATCCCTGACTTTACCGGAAAATTCAAACTTACCTCTTGAGCTACTGTATCTAACATATGAATACTATTAATTGGTACTGTTGTCAGGAAGAACTCTTTTAAGTGGAAGTCAGCTTACATGTCACCCTGAGTTTGATCCTTCTGAAACATCTCTTGATCCTGGACCAGTCTCACAAAAAAACCTCTATTCTTTTCCAGTGGGAACAGTGGGTGTGATATAAAGGTATGGCTGGAAGGTTCCTGGCATGGTATCCAGTTGTCTATCCATGGACATGTTGTTTAGCATTAACACTGTTAGAAAAATTATTCATTCCCCCAAATCCATTCAGTCCTTGGATACAACATTCAAAATCACCAATTTCTTAGGACAAAATCCTCTACAGAAACACAACACAACTACAGTAACTAGATATTTTTTAGTAGGTACAGATTTTTGGAAGGCTTGGAAAATAAAAATATTGATTATATTTTATCAACATCAGATTGAGGAAGATTTATAAAGCTTGGTGTTTTCATGAGAGGAAACATGAAAAGGCAGCACTGCTCTACATAACAAACACAACATCTTGTGGCTCGAGAGATTCACGGGTCTCTCAAGAACATCATGAGTCCACTTTTGCTGAGCTCTTGCTCTACACTCAAAAACTCTTGGGGTTTATTTTTCAAACAAAGTGAAAAAAACTCTCATAAATAATAAGAAGTCTCTAACCTCTTTCTGTTTTAAAAATCTTCCCTTTCATATGCCTTTTTGCAAGATCATTTCAACAGACTGGCTGTTAAGAGATGAAAAAAATGCCATTTTTTCCTGTTTTGTAAAACTGATTGCTTTAGTAAACAAGACAGTTTGGCTGTGATTCACAATAAATAGTAAACACGAGATGCTTACTATTTTTGAGGTGATGTTGGCAGTGAGCAAAAGGAAGTTCAATCACCACGACTTACAAAAAAAGAAACCGTGTCGATTAGGATGGGTTACTTGACAAGACAACATCTCTAAACTTAAACTAAGGTTTTATTACTTTTATTACAGTTTTTTGTTACTTTTATTCAGGTGATTCAGAAATCACACTAATGCCTATAGCATTGACTGAAATTTAAAAATTTCAGCACTAGTGAAACCCCTGTCCAATTATGGAGATCTTTTAGAGTGCTAACTTCAGTTTGGCTTTCCCTCTCTTGTCCACAAGTGACCGAAGAGAGAATATCACTGAATATCACTGAAATTTTTGGAGTTGGAAGGGACCATAGAGATCATCTAGTCCAACTCCCCTGCCAATGCAGGACCACCCAGAGCATGTCAGAGCATGCCACTCAAGACTGCATCCAGTCGGGTCTTGAAAAT
>BJBW01018556.1:0-29329 GCA_004320125.1 Scolopax mira | reverse complement strand
TATTTATGTTTATAAGTATCTAAAGGGTGGGTTAAAAGAAGTTGGAGCTGGACTCTTTTCAGTGGTTTCCAGTGATAGGATGAGGGTTAATGGGCTCAAGATGGAACATGGGAAGTTCCATTCAAATATGAGGAAGAACCTCTTTCCTGTGAGGGTGTCAGAGCCCTGGCAGAGGCTGCCCAGGGAGGCCGTGGAGTCCCCTTCTCTGGAGATCTTCAAGACCTGCCTGGATGCCATCCTAAGTGATGTGCTCTGGGCAGCCCTGCTTTAGCAGGGGAGTTGGACTGGATGATCTCTAGAGATCCCTTCCAACTCTGACAATTTCATGATTCCATGAGAGTAAGCTAACAGTCTAGTATGGGTAAGAAGGGTATGCACATTTCAGAGGGGTTTTTTTCTCCCTCTTCACCTTTTAGAGGTGTCTTTTGGATGCAATAAGTTTAGTAGTTTAGACTGTGTTAGTATCTGTGAGCTGTTGCATTGCCAGTACACTGAACTCCTTGTGTTTCTTTCAACAGAGACCAACTTCTGAAGCTGCTGAAGATGATGCAGGCTATCACATGGTGTTTATTGTAAAAGCTTTTGAAATGTGACTTCTCCCAAAATGTTCAAACAAGGCTCTGAGCGAGCACTGCACTGAACACTGTGTGCTGTTGTTGAAAAGCTGAGTCAACTGAAAACAACTTGGCAAAACACGTTGCTTGTTGAAAAATGCTTCAGCTTATGCAGTGTTACCCGTGTGAATGTGTAAGGGGAAGATGGCCTGCAGGGTTTAATAAAGCTTGGTGGTTTTTTCCAGCAATGGTATTGCTGTTGTCCTTCCCTGTGAAGATTGGGGAAAGGTCTAGAACTGACCCATCAATGGTTTGGGTCCTGGAGGTAGAATATATGAGGATAATGGGCAAATAGGAAGGGGCTCCCCCTTCCAAAGGCTTGTAATGAATTCAGAATAAATAATCTTCCATGCTGGGAAAAAAACTAAGCCAGTTATGGTTTTCAGTAAGGCAGAACTGACAAGTGGGGCTTGAGTGCTGCAAATCATCTCAGGCTGTGTAATTATGTTCTAGGATGTTTTTTGACAGCTTAGTTTTCACAACCTGGAAAGCAGAGAGAGAAGTATTGATATTTTATACTGATATATACACTATGTACTTATCCGTTGGAACTGGACCATTATTTGAATAATAAAGCCTGCACTGAGTGACTGGACATGGTAAAAGAGATGAAATGAGAGATGAAATTTTACCTCCAAATGCCTTATTTTTACAGCTAGGTGAGGAAAGAGCAGATGGAACATCTATATCAATATGGTCTGGTAGAGAAACAGTTTATTTCATAAAACAAACAAGGGGATATTTTGTTGTCTTTTATTACCCTGCAGGCAGAGGAAAAGATGATGATTGCTGGTGAGGGATCCTCTTGGGGTTGTAGAGTCCTTGGAATGGTGGGAAAGCCCTGTGTCTTTAGGAACTGCTTCAGAGTTGACAGGTGTGCTAATGGGTTATGTATGAGGTGAGACACACTTCAGTTCTCTGTGCTGTTGTGCAATCTGGAAGCAAGGGCCAAACAAAATCCAAAAATAGTCCAGAATGGCAGTGGCTGCCAGAGGAATTAAAGAAGAAGAAACAAACATACGGCTTTTTCGTTGTGCTTAAGACCAGAGAAAATCATTGTATTTACTTAGTCTGACCTCTTGCATTACATAGGCCATAGAACATTGCTCAGTGATTGCTGTGGTTAGGACAGATATTTTTTGTCTGTTTTTAATGGAATTGACACTCAACCTTAGATGTACATCCACCTTTGAAGTCTGGGTAAAGAGCCTGTGGTGTTTCTTTGGGAGTTGTCCCAGTGGTTAATCAATGGCAGTGTAAAACAAATGCACTCTTATCTGTCTAAATTAGGCTGATTTCAGCTTCTACTCATATTTAATGAGAAATCACAAAAGTCCTCTTCCTGTCCCACATGTCCCCACGTAGGCTTTTAAGGACCAGGATTGCTATCAATAGGTGTCACGTTCAGCTAAGTTGAATGTATAAGTTATTTCTCTTCAGAATATGCTTTGAGTCCTCGAATCATTCTTGTTGCTCTCGAAATTGTTTGTGCTCATCAGCCTTTTCTGTCTTGCTGGTCTGTGTATCCCAAAGCAGACTCGGTGATCTCATACTCGGGTCCAGATTTGTTCTGCACCAGAACTGGCACTTGTGTGACCGAGTCAAAAACATGGCCCTTAAATGGCAATTGCCCACTCAAAGCTTGTTCTAGCTAAGAAACAACCCTATCCCCTTTAATTTAACTGGATTAATCACTATAACCATATTGTTGTGTAAAGTTAATTTTCCTGCTGGAATAGCATGCACTATTAAGATTTACTGAAATTCTAGGATAATACATCACCGTGGTGTCAGAGACATCAAAGGCTTGTCTGTGTGAGGTTTGGTTAACAGTAATTATATTCCATAGATCTCAGTGCTGATAATCAAATTAATCATATTTCCAATTTCTCTCACTGAAGGTGTTTGTTGTTGTTTATTGTGTTAAGTTTATTCTTGTGTACGCTTGATCACACACGTGCACTTTCCCCGCTGTGGAATGGTATTTGACAAGGTGACAAGTGGTGAACTGGGAAGGGTTTGCTTTTGTAGCTCCCTGGGGGTCTCAGGGGTCTCTGCGTCCCCCCCCACGCTTCTTCCTCCTCTTCATCAGAGCCCTAAAGGAGACAAATGAGGTTAGCACCTACCCAAGATAAATGCAGGCAGATAATCTCTATTGCTTACTTCACTGAGAGGATGAGGCATTGTTACACACACAATAGGTCAGACAGCAATCGGGGCTTTCATTTACATGTCCCATTTCCTCTTCAGAAGTCCTGATTTTTTTCTTTAATTTATTTTTTTTTTTCCTGGTGCCGAGCACTATTTCAGTTGAGCTCCATCCAAGCTACAGTGCCTAAAGCCTGGAAAACTTAGTTTCAAAATGATTCGTCGTCTCTTTGAACAGAATCCCTGACATAAATAATGCATCTGCGTGCTCAGAGGTGTGAATGAAGAGCAAAGTGAAAATATTTGCAGGGTGAAAGCGGATAATACTGTTTTGGAAACAAATGTGACTTTCAGATTGCACTGCGAGTTAAGGACAGTGGTATCTACAAAGAAGATCACAAAACAGTTTTCAAGAAGTCATCCCCTTAGGAATAAGCAAAATAAAGTTAACTGCATTGAAATCCCCAAAGGGGTACATTTCGGGATTGGTTTCAAGAGCTCTGTCCCTGTGTTGCAGGTTATCCAGAGAATATTCTACACAGTCAATCGATCCTGGTCGGGGAAGATCACGTTAACAGAGCTGAGGAAAAGCAACTTCTTGCAAGTATGTTGGAGACCCCGGGGAGCATCACACCCATGTTCCTGTAGCTGCGTGCTGGATGGCAAGGGAGGCCAAGTGCTCGGTGCCAGGAGAGGGATGGAGCTGGTGGGGAGATGTGTCTTGAGGTGGGATGAGAGAAGACCAGGGTCTGGAGCAGCCAAGAGGGCACTGACTGTGGCTCGAGGGGTGACTGCGCTGCATCGGGCAGAGTGGCTCTTGGCTCCTGGTCTGGCTAAAGAGGAGGGGGAAGCAGGATGCAGCAGTGCACCTACCTTAGGTGGCTCAGTGAGCAGCCAAGAATAGCTGCTGGATTGCCAACAGGGCGGGCAGGATGGCCAATTTCCTGGCTCCCAACTGGCTACCAGCCCATTCACAGTTGGTCAGGGATGCCGTGCTGGGCGATTGCGAGACCCTGCAGCTCAGGAGACAATTTCCACTTCTGCAGTAGACTTTTTCAGAAAGAGTAACAGATCTTGTTACAATCCCTGTGATATATCCTGATGGTTTCAGGATTTGCATCTCTCTTCTCTGTGTATTTCGCCCAAAGAGCGCCAGGTTAAAATTGTCTTTGGCTGCTCAACTCCAGCTCAACCTAAAAAGCCACAAAGTCTTTAGGCTGAAAGGTTAAGGACTCACCTAAGGCAGTGAGACTTCCCTACTGCATCCTGTTTTCCCTTCCACACGTAGTGTGCTGTCTTCCTCAAAAGCCTCAGGCATAAGTTTGTGCTCCTTGTCCTTTCAGACATCTTCTGCTCCTCTCATCACGTCTGCTAATGAAAAAATCGGTGCTCCCTTGGATTGTCTCATGCTGGTCCACGCCCTCTGATCCCAGTTCCTCCCAAACCTACGTTGTAAACAAATCCTCCCAATTTGTCCTGCATCTTAATTCACTCATTTTCTCCCTTTATTCACACTTCCCCTCTTTGTCCTTGCACATCTACTCTGCCTTTCATCTCCTGCAGCAGGGAAGTTTGACTCTGGGACCATAATTTCACTTGGGCAGCTCATTGCTGTGTGTGTAAATGGCATATTTTGGCATGAACTATAAAAGAAAAAAAAAAAAGAATCTGTTATTGAAAGACCTCCCCAAGTGATTATTATCTGCAAAGAAATGGAGAGACCCACGAAGAATCTGAAGAGGGCAGCGAGTGACTGGTCAGAGGTTTTTTAGATTTGAGTGTCAGCAAGTGAGACCAGTGCGGGTCTGGCAGCACCATCCTGTTGTCCCCACTTGAAGCATGACAAACTGGTGGGTAGCAGGATGTGAGAGTGTTGTTGAGAGTCAGTTGGGCTCCTTAGATGTGGAGATGACAAAGTTGATGTTGAACTATCAGTGCCTACATGTAGCACAGCATCTGTTTTTATGGTTGTGGATAGAAAGGCTCCTAAGGCTGCCTGCTTAGAGCTGCAGCTCCCTGGGATCGCTCTGAGGCTGGGTGTTACCTCCTCCCTTCTGAGAGGGGTAGGGGAGCAGACTTCACTTGAGCCTGTTGGCTTTTTCACATTCCTGCAGCCATAATTTCTTGGTTCTGGAAAGGCTGTCCTGTGGTCTCAGCAGGAGGAGAAAGGCAAGTAGGGAGGTGGCCCTGGTAAACCTGCAGTATTGTCTGTGGGAAGGACTGGAGGTAGGTGTGAAGTGGGAATGAAACAAGGACACGGTCACTAAATGTTTTCTAACAAGATGTTAACAGCTGTCATGGTTGGAAATCTGTCTAAGCCTCCCAGTTAAACCAGACTAATTCCTTTCAGTGACAGCTCAGGAAAATCAGTGTGATTGGTTTGATCTGCTTGGGATCCATCCCTCCTTCCCCCCTCCAGGCATGAGTCTGGAGCAGGACTTGATTTTTTTCCCTTTGGGAGCCAGGCAAGGCCGTGTGATTTGGAAAGATGTATCTCAGTTCCTGTGAAGAACCATGGACTTGCTGTTGTAAATAGCACTAAGAGTCTCTGGTGCAGGTCAGAAATGTTTCACAAATGATGGATCCCAGCTGAGGCAGCAGTTGTGTTCTTGTTTCTCTGCCTCGCTCTTTGCTATAGCTGAAAATTACCAGCAATTGTTCACAGGAGAGCCAGGAACAGTGTGTGTACATATGCTAACCAGGATAGCCAAGCCACATGCTCTATAAGTGCCTGTGAAGGAATGCAGCAGCAAAATCTCCTCCTGGGGAGAAAGGCTGCATTTTGGATTAGCTCTCAGAGCCGTGTTCACCCAACTTCCACAGAGGCTGGAGGACTTCAGCTGCTGAACTACCTCTTTGTCTAGGTTTAACTTCCTGCTTTATTTGTACTCTTTCAGACTCTTGCTCTCTTGGAAGAAGAGGATGACATAAATCAGATCACAGATTATTTCTCCTACGAGCACTTCTATGTTATATACTGTAAATTCTGGGAGCTGGACACTGACCATGATCTTTACATCAGCCAGAAGGATCTGGCTAGGTACAGCGATCAAGGTATGCTGCCTGAAGCTGTGGTGGGACAAAGGGGATTGCTGTAAATAGAAAGTTCCACTGAAGAATAAAGTCTAGCTTAATTTGGTTAATTTGATGCATTTAATTAAATGGATCTATCAAATGCTGATTTACAGAGCCAGTTGTAGGGGCTCAGACACAGGGAAATGCAGGATACGGTATTTTCTGCACGAGCAGCTGGAGAGGGAGCTTCTCTTCACATGTGGGTCACTGCCAGAAGGACAAGCTAAAATAATGTCTTGAAACTTGCTTATAATTTACTAAGGGTTTTGGAGGAACTTGGAAGTAGGGACAAGAAGCACAAGCCCATGTGAACTTCAAAGATTGCTGAGGTGCAATCTCGTTATGCGTGAGAGAAATGCCATAGTTTGGTGGAGCTTGGTGAACTTCAGCTTGCAGGTGCCCTTTGGAGAGCATCTCTGGAGTGCAGCATGAAACTCCTTCCCACAAGTTGAGCAGATGCTATGAGTTTTCAAAGGCTCGAGGGCCATGGATGGATGGAATACGAATCCACAAAGGGCTAAAAAATCCAAGTTTCTGTACGTATTGTGCCTGATGGAGGCACTCAGTCGATTTTTTTAGGATTATCTGTGTTCTGAGAGCATGATATGCTCCCATGCTTACCTGTTAGGACTTGTGATGTCTTGGACAAGAGCTTGAGCTATTGAGGAGCATGTTTTAGTCCTGAAGACAAAGCCTTCTTGGATTCTTCCATGTGGTTGCTGCACTTTTTGGGAAAGTAGGACAGAGAACAGAGAATCAGATTTGGGGAAATGGGATGTTTGGACGCAATGGACACGCAACTGGAGGTGGCAGGAAAGGTGCAGTGTGTGGTAAGGTGTTGCAGTGTGTGGTAAGGTGTTGCAGTGTGCAGGGCTACAGGGATCTGTAGGTGTGACAAGTTGTCAGGTATTGCTGGAGCTCTGGGGATGGGGACAACATTTTGTAGGAGCCAAGATCCTGGAGGGCTGAAGTAGGAAAGAAGGAAAGGGATGACAATGCTGTAGGTATGTGTGTGTGTGTTAGTGGTGTGGTCCCCCACGTGTTTGGAGTTCAGGTGTTTATGGGGAAGCTGTGAGGGTTTTGGGTGAGTGTGACAGTCACAGAGGTCAGGAGGGCTGGGAGGGATGAGGATGGAGGAGTGTCTGACTTGGGAGAAGGGGTATAGGATGCTACAGATTGGAGTGTGGGGATGGAGTACTTGTTGCACTGGGTGCTGGGGAGCTAAAGAAAGGGTGCTGTGGGCAGGGTGAAGGGGAGCAACCATGGATTTTGAGGGGGGCTGCAGGTTGGGTCTCCTTGGCTGGTGGGTCAGAAGCATGCCAGGACTGCAGAAGTGATGAAGGGAAGGATGGGTCTAAAGGAAAGCATGTCAGTGCTCTGGGAGGCTGAGGTCAGTATGCAAATCCTGCTCAAAACTGGTACCTGCTGCTTGGCTGGTGTGTCTCTGCCATGACAATCTATCCCACACATTTCCTGGCTGGAAAAGCCCTCCCACTCCCCTAAAATGATGCTTGTCCTTCCCCGCAGCAGGGTTGCCGTGGCTTGTGCTCTGCTAAGAAGTGTTTTGTAGGGATTTGGTGTGTGGTTTTTTGCTTGATAGCTGAACTTCTTCTGCAGCACACGTTGAAATAGTCTCCTTCTATCACCAAGGTTTGCTTATTTATTGTGACAAATCCTGCAACAAAGTGTAACACTGACCACGTCCAAGAATCAGCTGACACACAGTTGTCAGATTTGTGGGGAAAAATATGGGGTTTGGGAGGATACAAAAGCAAACACACTAGGAGAATGATCCTTGTTTTTTATAAAATGCTGCTAAACAAAGACCAGTAAAGTGGTTTGACAACATAGGTAGAGCATTATTTCAGCAATGGGAAATGGCTTTGTGTGGATTCAGCATAAAAAATTGATTGGAGTTATTCCTGTCACCTGTAGTTTCATTTTCTCTGTGTTTTCTTTGTTTCCAGCTTTATCAAACAGGATTATTGAGCGAATATTCAGCGGCGCTGTGGTGAGGTGAGGAATAGCACGCTGCTTGGGGGTAGAAGTGAAGGGGATTTCTGTCAGGCTGATTAGAAATGCAGGGGACTCTCAAAAATCCCCACTGATCAGAATGGTTTCCAACAGGATGCTTCCGTTGGAGCTGCCTGAAAATGGAGTGAGACTTCTGAGTGTCTTAAGAAAACAAATTTAAAAGTCCCAGAGATGACTACCTGTAGACCTCAGTGTAGAAGAATCTGAGCATAGCTGGAGGGAATATGGCCCCACAGAGGCAGAGGGATAGCATCCAAAAAGTGAAACAGCCCAGCACTTGTGGGAGGGGATGTGGTAGATGAGCCTCAGCCCTGCAGCAACAGCAAAGCAGCAAACACTGTGCCTGGGGGGACACATGCAAGGGCTGGTGCTGCAGAGTGTGAGGAGTCCAGTCTGAATGGGTGAGGGTGCCCCGTTTTCTTTTACCAACGATCTGGAGCTTTTGCAAAATGCCTTTGATAACGTTCTGAGTGTTTAGGTGATTGGTTTTATTTTTTGGGTTTTTTTTTCTCACGTGTTTTCCAGAGGCAATGAAGTTCAAAAGGAAGGCCGCATGAGTTATGCTGATTTTGTGTGGCTCCTGATTTCAGAAGAAGACAAAAGGAGTGCTACAAGGTCTGAATCTTAGTATTAAGATTAAGATGAGCAGATAAGATTATAGAGACTTCTGTGACCCGCCATATTCTATAAGAGGCAGCAATTTGCGTTCCAGTGATTATTAGGAAGAAAGCAACTTACTCTCTATGTTTGGTTAAATCATTTGCCTTTTTTGAGGAGAAATTGTGTAGGAGCAGAGTTTTCTTATAATGTTAAATGTCTTGATAGTCATCAATCCCTTTGGTTACCCCATGTCATGAAGCACTGGCTCTGAGGACAGAGCCATGAGGTGTTTGCAGCTGATGGGCATGTTCCTTCCATTCGTGTGGTAGGTGCGTAAGAAGGTTTTGTAGGGCAACTTCACTTTGTAAAACCTGCCCGTGTGCCTGGTTTGTACACCCCATGGGAGCTTACATCCAGTATGCAGAGCTGAACTAGATCTGCCTGTGATTATTAGGACAACAAATCTGATGAGTGAAAATGAGAAGAGTTCATAAATGCAGGGTTGGAAGGCAGGATGTAGAGTCCAGCTGCCTGGAAAGCATTGCCTTCTGTCTAAAGGAGTAGAGGAAATAAGTGTGTACCATGCCTGCCTCATCACTCACCAGGGTCACTCAGGGGTGGCCAGTGTCCTGGGCTCAGAGTGGGTTCTATCTGGCCAACTTTGGCTGCTGAATCAGACAGGGACACCCTAACTTACGTAAGCCAGTTGAGCTGCAGCACAGTGGACACTTGCTACAGCTACCAGGTGAAACAGGGCATGAGCATGACTGTGTTCACAAGCCTCCTAGGAGACTGAGAGGAGACACTCTTGAGTGTTGGCCCTCATCCCTGCCAAAAGATGTTTTCATCAGTGGTTTTAGGCCAGCCTTTGGGCAGAAGAGCATTAGGGGATGGAGGAAGGGGAACGTGCATTGCTGCGGTCTCTGCTGTGTGGATTTCCTCGTGCAGTGCAGTGCTTTCACTAGTCCTGGCTCTTTTTCCTAGCATTGAGTACTGGTTTCGGTGCATGGACCTGGATGGGGATGGAGTTCTCTCCATGTATGAACTGGAGTACTTTTATGAGGAGCAATGCGAGCGGATGGAAGTGATGGGCATAGAACCACTGCCGTTTCATGACTTGCTGTGTCAGATGCTGGATCTCGTTAAGCCAGAGAGGGAAGGTAAGTCCTGTTTAATGGGAGTTTCCATCCTCTTTCATCTGTAGTGGATTGAGAAGGTTCTGTCACTGTGAAACCCATATATAGCCAGAGCCTTGTGTTAGAATCACAGGGTTGAAATTACTGTACAAGGTCAAAGTCTGAGCAGTGGCGATTATGCCATAATGTTATGCATCAGGAGACTTGAAATACTAAAACAAGAGACCTTGTGAATTAACTTTTTGGAACCAGAACAAGTCTTGTATATTCCAGCTGTGAGATGTGCTGACAGCCTAGATTATGAAACCAGACCATCCCCATTCACATTCTTTCACATCAGTGTGAAAGCTCTCCATATGTATGAAAGACTTAAGCTTAATAAATGTGCTTATTTATCGAATAATGTTAAAATCCTTGACTGACTTGGGAAGAAATTTTGCAATGTTGTAGCGTACCGATGTTTTTTTTATAAAACTTTGGTAAGACTGACAAGGAACAGGTCCAGTCTCTCGCTAAGTAAGAACTCAGTAGCACAATAATGTGGGTGTTTTTTCTGTAGGAAGAGTAACCCTGCGAGACCTGAAGAGGTGCAGAATGGCTCATGTATTCTACAACACCTTCTTCAATTTAGAGAAATATCTGGACAATGAACAGAGGGATCCCTTTGCAGTGCAAAAGGTATGAATCACCTTTATTTCTAAATACAGGCCCATCTTTAGATGCGATGTAGGGAAAATCCAACTGAATATAAGAAAGCTTTTTTCACAAGTAGGCCAGTCAAACACCAGAACAGGTTGCTTAGAGAGCTTATGCAGTTTGTGTTCTTGGAGGGAAGCTCGGCTGCACCAGAAAGGAACCTGGTTCCCTCAGTTTAGAAAGTAGCTGTGAGGTTCAGAACTTGTCATCACATTTGTCTCTCCCCATCCCCTGCACCGCTGCAGTCATAAATAACTAGGCTACACGTGAAGATTTATTACACATCCAGGTTGGAGTCTGATCCTTAAAACAGCACCAGCAATTTTCCTATAGCCTAAACAGAGCCAAAGAGTCAGACCTCCTTCATGACACAGGAGCTAAGGTAGATGAGATGCCAGCTCTGTGATCTGGCCACACTTGGAAGATTAGATGGAAGGTTTGGATGTTGCAGATTGTGCCTGGTTGTCAGCCTGGCTGCACTGTCCCTCATCATCCTCTCTTCCCCAGCAGAGAAAATAGAAGGGGAGACTGTGGCTTTTGTGTTTTACAAAATTTGCTCCCCACTAACTGTGGGATGTGCAGGGACTTGAGTTTTGTCAGCTGCTGGTGTAAAGTCCCTCACCTTTGGCTCCCCTTGCATATCCAGTGAAACCAGATGTGGCTGCAGCTTAAAGACTCTCTCCCAGAAGCCTCTTATCTGGTCAAATACAGTAAAGTGGAGGGGATGCCAAAACCAATCCCAGTTCCCTTCCAGCTGTGTTCCCACCCAATCAGAGGAACCTTGTGGTTCTGTGATTCAAGGCTTAAATCTATCCCGAGCCAGAACCACCCTATTTTTTTGTTTGTTTGTTTGTTTAAACTGAATCATCATAAGAGCAGTCAAGTGGGGCCAAGGGGAATAACTTATTTTCCCCGTCTTATAGTAAATGGCAGAGGGCCAAGTGTTTACAGGGATGTTGTTCTGTAACCTTCTTTCAAACTTGCTCAAACTTAAACTGCGACGACTTCCTCAAAAGATCAGTTACAATTAACGTCTAATTAAAGGTTTTAAATCGTTAAGTTCTTTAGCCAATTACGAAGTGCACAGGTGCAGGGCTTGCTGAGCTGCAGCAGAGAAAATGTGCCGGGTTTGATGTTCTGTGCTTCTGAAATGAAAGGGGCTCAGTTCCTTGGCAGCTCAGGTCACACGCCGAGCTTTCTAGACTAAGGGATGTATTTTTTTCATAGTTACTTACGTGCAGATGTTAAAACGGTTTAAGATAATTGTGAATCTTTCCGTGAAGAGGATTTTTGACCAGCTGAACCATCCCTGGAATTGCCGGTTGCTTGGTGAGACCTCTTGCCAACAGCTAGAGGTACTGCAAACAGTAGAGAGGTACGGACGTAGCCTGCTTAACTCTTTGCTCTCTTTAGGATGTTGAAAATGATGGCCCAGAACCCTCCGACTGGGACAGGTACGCTGCCGAGGAGTACGAGATTCTCGTGGCTGAGGAGTCTGGGAATGAACAGTTGCAGGAAGGGTAAGCGCGGGCATCGCTCTGCCCTGGGAACACACTGTGGGGCTCCAGCAGGAGCAGCTGTAAACAGAGGTGCTGGATGAGCAGATTTACCATTCAGATTCCACGCTGGAGCATGGGATGACTTCTGCTAGTCTTGGCCACGTATTGACCACGTGTACCTCTGTTGCATTTATTATACCTAGCAGAGACTTCAGTCAAATAATTTACTCTCTGCCAAACTTTATGCCTGGTAGTCTGCTTTTCATACACTGTCTTCCAACGTTTTCATTCATTTACTAAGTTTGTTTGGACTTTTTCTTTGAAACACAGTTGGTTTCTGCAATACTTGCATTCATTTTTGCAGCCTTCTCTAAAATCATGGACAGAAACCCCAACTGTTTTAGAGTCAGTGAATTTAGGCAGAACGGTTGCTCTGGAACCTCTCTGTGTGCAGAGGCTCCTAATAGAGACTCAGTATAATTACATTTTAAATTTGTGTCACTGTTAGTGTCTTCTTGAGAATATTTCTTTGGAAGTCTCCAGGTTAAGATAACAAACATTCAAAGAATGCTTATCCCATTCAGGATTTCATCCCTTCCTGAACAGTGTTTGGTAGAGCCATTAAAGTCAGAGTACCCAAGAAGATTGCGTAATTTTCAGAACTTCCCACACTGGTAAACTGTTTGGGATAACAGTAGCACCTACTAATTAGCCACAGAGATTTGCAAAGCTATTGAGAGCCCTGTTTCCCTCCCTGCCTGTAATGTGCATCCAAACAGCTATGGGCTGTTCCCTCATCCCCTTTGAGCTGCTTTGCCTTTTTGTGGCCTTCACAATGGAAGATGAGGTAACTCCGGATGGATGGAAGATAAAATTCCTGTATTATTCCCCACAGCTGCTTTGCAACACCTGTGGCCTCAGCACGGAAAAGAAATAGGAGTCTCCCATAAAAGCTTTGCAGGACCGTGAATCCCTAAACTCACCAAAACCAGAGAAGTGGCAGGTGATGTCAGATTTCTGAAGTCTGCCTGAAACAGCTCTGTGTCTTCCTCTAAAGAGCATGTCAGCAACCTTGCTGCTTGCTTTTAAGAGCCCCTGAAAAGCTCTGTAGCCATGGCAGCAGGATTAGATCTCATTTGTGGAGCATAGCAACAGACCACGCAGGAAAAAAGGAAAGGAAAAAGAAAAACAAAGAGCTGGATGCCCAGACAAATTTGCCAGAAAGAGGCATTGAGTTTTTGCACATACATTATTTCTGCTGTCCTTTGAGGATGACAGGAACAGGGAGCAGGGACAAACCCGAGACAGGTTATGAGCTCTGTGAGAGACTAGAAGATTTTTGGCTAAGTTAGCTGTCAGAGTTTGAAATCTGGTATTTCTCTTTATTAATATGTTTGAAAATGCCCATCACTGAGCAATCAATCCCAGATGAATTAGTAAGTGTGAACCACATTGGTGACTTCACCCTGTCCATGCCTTCTCTGGAAGCTTCCTGACATCAGGCAGTGTCTGTCTGTCCCCTGAGAGAGCACTGCTCCTTGAAGAGGAACCTCATCAAGACATGCTGGATACTCAGAGGGACAGGATGCTGTGACTCTTGAGAGCTACAGTCACCAAAAAGAAGGTGAGAGAAAGCTGGTGTCTTGCTTGAGACAGCAACGAAGCAGCGTGTTCCACTGGAAGCTTAAGCTGATCAGAATGTTTCTCAGCCACGCTCTGCTTTACACACCTGTGTGTGAGATTCAACAAAGAGCCTGTTCCCTGCTGAGTGTTTACTCACTCAAGGCAGAACCAGTAGTTGAATCTGACCAACACAAGCTCTTAAAGCAGATAGAACATCGGTTGCAGAAATCCTTTCTTGCAGTCCAGGCTATGACCTGCCTGGCAGGGGTGGGCACTGCTTTGTTCACTGTTCCAGAAACCAGTTTCAGCCACTGGTGTACCACAGTTGCCTCCTAGAAAGAGATCTTTCTCCTTAGTAAGGGAAATTAAGGAGGAATTCTATCAGCTGCTGATGGGAAAGAATCCCCTTCACCTGAGCAACAACGAGTGAGGGAGCACGACGCAGAGCAATCCTGCCCAGAGGTGGGACAGATACAGGATCAGAAGTTGTCTCCCTCAAGTCAGTTGATGGCTCAGTTGCCCAGCAGCATAAGGAAGGGAAAGGAGGAAGAAGTACAACTGAACCAGACACTGACAAAACGTGCGTTTGCCAGAAGGAAGAACAAATAATTCCCTGGAGTAATATTGCCTTCTCTGAAAAGCTCAAGTTTCCGTCATCAAGTCTTGAGGAATGGGTGTTTAATCTCCACAAGCCCAGATATGTATTCAGGTGACTGTGAAGTTTTGAAGCTGGCCTGGAAGAAAAGGTGATTAGTGCTAATCTCACGGAAAAGCTGTCCCTTGGATGCTTCCTAGTCATAAAGGTGGAAAGTATTTTTTCCAAGATGAGAATATAAGGCACCGTTGAGCCTTAAGGAGCAAGAAAGCAGAGAAGTTACTCACATGGGAAAAGACAATGGGAAGCCCCTTTTGTAGAAGACTTGAGAAGGTGTAGGCCAGAAGCAAAAGGCACCAGGAAAAAAAATTCTAATGGAGCTCCAAGTGCTGGTGTATGCACAAGAGAAACAGTCCAGGAAAGAGGTCTCGTTCCACGTATAAGGGGAAAAAAGGAAGAGAGCTACCAGAAATTAGTAAAACTGAAGGAAAAGGGGACACAGAAGGACCATTCCTAAGAAGAGCATTCAGATACAACTAAAAAATTTTCCTCAGCTGCATCATCTTAAACCAAGGAGACTCTGGAGAGTCTGGGGCACATCCAACCATGGGCAGTCCCATCCCGGGTGGGGAAGGCAGGGGACAGCCTTGTGGACTCTCCACAGGCATTGCTTAAGCCAAAAGTGTGCATATGGTGCATTTTTGGGCATCCTTACGTGCATGTTATCAGAACAGTTACAGGTGTAGGATCCAGACCATCATTTCCCTTCTCCTGCTTATGCAAGGATCCAGAAGGTGGCAGAATTACTCAGCAGGTGCTTTCCTTTCTGGAAGAGAAGATGACAATGGTCAGGAAGATCTCTCTGCTGTTTGTCTCTTCTTCTCATAGCATAGAATCCCCCCCAACAGGAGGACAACCATACTCACAGCCTCCTAAGGACTGGCTGTGCCTGCATATGGGTTAGTAAAGGGAAAACCAGCACCAGAAGTGGTGGACAATTCTTTCTTGGCACCATCCGTGGTAGGGTATCAAAGGAGCTTTTTGCAGCAGGGTTTATCAGTGAACAAACCAGAGTTCACTCCTGTGCTTGCCACTGGAACCCCTGCTGCAGCGTTTCCTTCGCAAGCAGCGTTGCTTTCAGAACAAAAGGAAGAATTTTAATGTCTTGGGAGCCCTTAGCCCCGTAGTGTGCTGAGACTGGAGGGAAAACATCTTAAAAAGATCATTTCTGAGGAACGGGAATGGGACGGGAGCCCCAAAGCGATATCCTCTGCTTGCAGAGCACAGAACCCAACCAGCCCAAACAGCGCAACTGGCTGGAGCTGAGAAATCACAGCCAAACAGCCCCGGGCCATAAATGCTAAGACCTGGGTATTAAACTTCAAAACAAGTGAGAGAGGAACATGACAGCATGGCCACAATTATTCTCCTGTGGGTGTCAAAACATGCCCTAATCCAGAAGATGCTTTGGAAACCAGGTGTTCCTGAGCGAGTCCGAACGAGCCAAATCTCCTCTAGGGCTGGACAACTTTATTTCTAACACTGAAGTGTTAAGGTTACTGTGAGCTACTGACAATTGTTACCGGAACTGGATTCAGATTTTAAAATGCTGAACACCAATGAGAAGTTTTTTCAGAACTTACAGATGAGAGCACAGAGTCACGTTGGCTGTCAGAACACCGGTCACTGCAGTTATTCTTTTCAATCTTCCTCGAGGTTAACATCTTGCATGCAACTGGGTATTAGCTGCTTTCGTAGCCACTGAAATTACAAACCTGCAAAAGCTCTTGCCAAAATATGGCTTTTAAAGACATACCTTTTATCTTTGCAGATCATTTGAAGACGACTATGACACAGATGAAGTCTTATCTCCCTCCGAAACTGAAACAAGGCAGATAAACTAGTTCTCTCCAATTTCTGGGCATAGAGAAATGGAAGACAGTTAAGTGGTATCTTTCAAACTGGATAGCATTCAGTCCCAAGACACTTAGGGATTTTTCTGAAATCCGTCATTGGAGCAATGGGCTTTATTTTGTACACTGTAACTTGAGAACCCTTTTTTCCTCTTCCTGTGTAATTGCAATAAGGTAATTTCTATAAAAAGGCCTTTTACAATGTGTTATCATGCACGCTCGTTAAAAGTGGTGATTGCACCTTGTTTCATTTATATATAAATTCTGTTATGTCCCCAGATGTGCAATAAATGCCAGCATCTAATGATTACCTGCAGCAACTGCATGTAACACCCACAGTGGTCGTTCATTTCTCAGTCAGTTCAGTCCTGTGCTGCTCTGTCCCCTTGACTCTATACCAGGAGTGACAAAAGAACTGCTAAATGAACTTAATTTAAATGTGTGTCTAGAAATCTTTTGAAAGACAAGTCACAAGGAAGTTCTCTTTTATTTTCTTCTTAGTGCCCTGGAGACCAAGTCCCCTTTTGCACTTTAAACCACAAACTCTTACAGTTGATACTGGCCATATTTTACTTGTCTGAATCTGTGGACAGTCAAAGCACTACACCATGTAATGTTTCTCGAAGGATTTGAGATACACTTACCGTTTTTACATATTCTCCTGTGCTTAAGATCTTCCTCAGGCTGGTGTTTTGTCTCTGTAAAAGTAGTTTCTAGCATATTTGCAAAAAACCCCAAACATTTATGCTGATCAGCTGGTGTGTTGGAACTGCTGTGTCTTGTGTGCACCAGTTCTGGTTGTTCCCTGTGTTCTTCCCCTCTCTTTTGTTGCTGACCTCTAGCCTTCTCCAAGAGACTAAGCTGAGATAATGAAGAAAAAAATCCACCCCTACCCTAGCCTGCTAAATTTCAGTTACCAGAGGGATCCTTTAACTGGTAAAGGAATTAGTAATGTTGTCAAAAAATTCATTTTCCCACCCATGAAGTAGGCTCCAGTCTCAGAGAGGAAACACTAACTAATGAGTTCTTCCTTGAAGTGCAAAATCAAACTGACTTTCCCCCTAGAATGACACCTGGTGTCTGTAGCAATGGCACGTGCTCTGCTGCTGGAGCTGTTCCTCTCCCTGTGATTCAGCCCAGAGGTGATGAGCACATCTTCTTACCAGTCCTAATTACAGCCATCCAAGACTCACAAACAGATCCCGTGCTTGTGCTTACCTTCTCCAGCTTGGGACAGGATTTCAGGTATCATATTTTACTTCAACCATCATAATTGTGCCCAGATATCATGGAATGGTTCAGGTTGGAAGGGACCTTAAAAGATCAAGCCAGGGACACCTCCCACTAGCCCCACCAGGTTGCTCAAAGCCCCCTGCCAGAGCCAGGATCAGATCTCCAGGCAGGCACCTCCTGCTGGCACAAGGGGAAGTTCGTCCCTAGATGATAACCACTAAGAGTTAATAAACAAAGAAGCAATTAGCTGGCCACTACAGTGCAGCTTCAACTTTTCCAGGAGCCTGTGAAGCGTAACACCTTCCTCCCAACACCCAGGTGGGACACGCTGCTGCCGTCCTGATGTTAGTGACTCTCTCCTCAGGATCAAAATCTGAGAGAGAGGAAGTTTTCAGAGATGCTGGGCTTGGAGATCTAGTCTCTTTCTCTTGAATAGAGCTGCTGTTTTATCCAGATGTGTATTCACACCCCAAGATCTCTGATTTTTTTATTTGGGAAACATCTGGATGGCCAGGTTCTGAGCAGGGAGCAATCAGACCAAACCAGGATGAGCCTCTCTGGGTGCAGCAGGCACAGAGGAGCAGCTCTGCTCAACACCAGGGTGTTTGAATCCCATTGCCATCATCACAGTAACCCTGAGGAGAAAAGCTTTACTGGGGAGGATTCCACAAAGGCCCAAATACAGAAGAAAGTAGGAAACAATTGCAGAAGTGAACCTGGGATGAACCAGTCACTGTCACCAGCTCCATCTACTTCTCACCTGAGAGAACTTGGGCGAAGCAGCTGAGTTCACCTCCTTTATTCACCATCTAGGTCCAGAGCAGTTTCCTGGCTTGATAAAGCGTCACATCTCTCCAAGGCAAAGATTCCTCAAAGGAAGGAGAAGAACCTGACCCCATTCTAGGCTGAAACTGAACCTTGATATTATTTCAGCTTAACCTCCACAAGCAGCAATACTGGAATGTCCAGTTTGCCAATGACATTAAATCTCCTTCCAGAATAACTGATTGTCTCTTTAAGGTTTTAACCCGGGATAGCCCTGGCAGCTCCAGGAGAGGAAGCTTTCCGAGCGCTGGACAGAGTGAGGTAACAATCCAGCTGGGAAGGGACTTCTGCAGGGCTATGTTCCACCTCCTCACTCACCTTCAGAGCAAGTTTCTCAGGACTTCACCCAGCTGAGTTTTGAAAAAATCTCCCATAGATGATGATTCTACAGCCTCTCTGCATATTATACTTCCTCCTCCTCCCTATGGGAGTTCAGAGCAACATCCTTTTCCAGAAAGGATGTATATTCCCAGAGGGCACGATTTCTTTTTCAGACAATGAGGGAGTTCGATGAAGGACTCAAGGACTCACCAGTTGAGGAAGAGACACCCAGTTCTGGAGCACCAGCTGTGTGCTGGGATGGAGATGCAGCCCGTTGTGCATCGCTTTCAGTTTGGTATTTCTGGTCTTGCTTGGACAAAACTTGAACCTGCTTCTGCTCTTCCTGGTCTCTCTCTTCACCCACTGCTTCAGTCTCCTCATTTGCCTTTCGCAGAGGGGTTTTAACCCATCACACAAATCAGTTCAGACTTCCCTCTCACCACAGCCTGCCTGAACTGGGGCCTTATTTTATTTTTTTTAGAAGAAGTCAGTATCCTCAGCCTGGTAAAAAATCACCAGTTTCTTTTTCAAGGTATTGAGACAGCAGCTCGTAGCTGCTCCAAACCAAGGTCCCCTCTTTTCCAAACTGCTGCTGCGACAAAGCAGAGTGATTCCAAACTCAGTTCTTGCTTTCTAGTAGGTCAAGCACAAGCAGCTAATCACAGAAAAAAAAAGTAAATAAACTAAAACAACTTACAGCAAACGTTTTTCCTTATATGTGAATAGAAGGACAAGCTCCAGAGGCCACTGTTAGCATAAGGCCAGCACAAAACTTGCAGTAATTTAGATTGTTTACTCCAGGAACAGAAATCTGCTGAAAAACAACCCTAACTGAGCACCCCCTCCATGAATTAGTGCTCTCACCCCTCCATGATTCAGCCCCCCCCCCCCCGGCAGCTCTGGGTGGGAAGTTTCTGAAGTTACAAGTGTAAAAGCAAGGTAGATTTGGGAACTCCTGTCCCATTTGAGGCTTTTTCTGGGATATTCAAAACCCAAGCAGAGGAGGGTGTTTGTGAATGCAGCCACCAGAACCTGCTCAGCCACAGCACCCCTCTGCAAAGTCTTTTATGAGCTGGATTCCTTTTTTTTTTCCCCTCACCAGTAGTCAGAAAAGCGAATGAAATCCAGTTTTGCATGAGAGAAAAAAACCTACATTTGGGTTTATTTGTTCTCTTTAGCCTGCTTTTATTGAGCAAAATTAACTCTTGTGTCCTCAAAAAACCCTTCTTTTTTATTTTTATATTTGTATCTATTCTCTCTGCAGCACTAAGACTGGAGCTGCAGCTCGATACAACACGCGATCACTGCCCCAATGCTACTAGCTTGATTGTTTTAGGTTTTTTCCCCCCATTCTTTCTTCTAAAAATTTCAGTACTCCCTGCCTCAGGCAGTGACCCGGGTCCCCTTCTGCCACTCTGCCACCACGCGGCGGTGCTGGAAAACAGGCTGAAAAAACCCAAATTCCAGACAGTCTGAGGTTCACAGAAAACGTTGCAGAAAAAAAACCCCACACCTTCCTGCTCTCCTGGACTAAGGATTTAAGGGCTGATTCGAGGTGCTGTAACTGAGATACTCTGCTTAGTTTCTGCAACAAAATATGCCTGAAAGGCTCCCCCCCAAAAAAGTCTCTGAAGTGTCACATTATGTATTTTTGGATTGGGGTGTTTCCAAATCACAGCATCTTAGGTCTTTGCAATCAAAAATGAACCTCAACGAAAAGCCACTGTAAGAAAAGCACATACAAATCTCTTACCCTTTTGTTCTCTCTCATCTGTGTCACCAGGTGATGGTTTGGGAAACCCAAATATTTAATAATAAAGATTCTCATACTTTGTACAAGTAGTTTGGAGGCGTTTTGTGCTGGCATGGTTTTATCTTTGTATTTTTACTTTGTATTTTCTTCTTTTTTTTTTTTTTTTTTTCAAATAAAGGATTTTGGAATTTCACAATTAAACCCTGTCTGGCAGTGGGGGGTAGAGCGTTACTGTTCACTTCAGCTGCTCTCCCAAAATCACCTTCCCGGCTGCTACTGAGCTCATGCCATCCCTTTACCCATCAGCAAACCTGCCGCAGCCAAAATCCCAGGTTCTCTGCTCAAAAATCCCAGCGGAGAGAAGCAATCCTTCTCCTTACCTTCCTCACCACTTCATCCTCACCACGGAGCACCGTCCCTCTGCTGAACGACCAAAACTCCCTCGTTTTAACCTGTCCTGAAAAGAAAACACATCTCCCAGATATTCTGCAAGTGGAATGATGGAAAAAAAAATTGGGAAAAAAAATGTAAAAAGGGAAGGAAAAGTAGTGCCTTTTCTGATTTCATTCTGTGCAAATGCTGCAGCAGAATCACTACGTTCTTGTATCACTTGGTCTCAGACTGAGGGGTCAGCGTTCCCCCGTGTGTCTAACTCTGTAGAGCACCACCACCTTTTGGGGAGGAACCTCTGGCTTTCTGTAAAACACCAGACCCCTTCAATTAGAAAAATTAAATAGTTAAGACCGAAGACGCGCTCGTGATGTCAGTGCTGCTTTAAATAGCATCATGTACCCTCAGCCGTGCCGCGTGCTTAGAACGATTCTAACACACAAAGCTGCTCTTAATTTTATCATTTCACTGCTCAGAAAGTCAGCGAGCCAAAGTTCTTTTTTTTATAAATGTAATTTCTATAAAAATGAAATTCCTAACAAATGCCTGGGGGCGTGTGCTTCTTGCGTGCTGTAAAAAAAAAAAAAAAAAAGATGCTTTTGTTCTGGGCGACGCCAGAATCTTTGCAGGATTCGTGCTGTGCCATATCCACAGGAGTTTTTTCTTGGAAGCTCATGGGAGTTTCACTGAAGAGGCAGCTCCTCGCTGGGGAGAAGCTCCTGCCCTGGAAAGCTGGCTTTTTGGGGGTTATTTCAGGCCACCTTGGAATAAGGAGACATGGGTCCCCACCTCCTCGCTTTGCCATCGTGTTTTAAAACCCCATGGGCAGGTACAAGCCCTCCCACTGAGGGAGATCAGTGTCTGTGACCCCCGGGTTCAGAGGCACGACCCAGAGAGTGAGAGCATCACCGGGGTGAAGAGACTGCTGGGAGAGCAGCCCCATGGGCACAACCCAAAGGCTCCTTTCCAGGCGTGTTCCTTGTCCCTCCTCTCCCTCCAGGACTTCATCCCAACTGGTGATTTCCCTGGGAAGAGCCATTCTGCTCAAAGGGAATCTTCACGCCTCTTCTCTCTTGAAAGAGCATCTTCCGCGCGTTCAGATCCGGATGGAGAGAAGCACCGGGCTGATTTGGTACCACCACACGCCATCAAACAAACCCCCCCCTGCCAGAAGGAGCTCTCTTCTTTCCATCTTTGCAGCGTGTTTCCCAGCAGGAAGAGATTCCCACCACAAAAAGAATTTGAAGAAGTTGTCTGATGCAGCTCTACGGGGGGTTTAATGACGTTTGGAAGTTGGACGCTGTCATCAAGGGGAGATAGAAGACTCCAGAGAAACCTTCCCTCCTGCTCAGGCTGAGGATGGAGCTAAAACTGATCCCCGGGGGCTGCGCTCTCTCTGACCAGTACAACCAGTCCCAGAAGAGCAGGCTGCTCCTGCAACGAGCAAACTGAACGCCTTTCCAATTAGAACCGCTGCAATTATTACCCTCAGCACCATCCCCATCCTCTCCATCGCTCGGCTCGTTCCAGAACAACTAGCCAGGAGGTTAAGGAAACCAAAACCAAGCCAACCCTAATTTAAACAATTAAGAGAATTAGTCATCAAGGGACTAAGTAGTATTTAGCCAGGAAGTTCAACATATGCCACACTGATGCCCTCAGCAGTTACAAAATAGAATTAGAAAACTAACATTTATTAAATCAATTTGAATTTTAATATACATTTCAAGAACGTGGCAGCATAAAAGGAAATGTTTTTAGAAACAACCTGAATCTACCATTTGCAGTTTTACACGAAGGGTCAGGGCTCCCCTGTCCACAGTTCCCAAACACGTTTGACCTAAATTCTCCAACTTTTGGTACCGTATTTGATGCAGCAGCAAAATAGTAAAGATTCCAAGTACTCCCAGGTTTCTGGAGCAAAGGTACTGTGTATTTAATTTAATGAAAGTCCTAACAAATGTAACCATCAAACAATCTCGGCAAAACTTAACAGCTCTGCAAAAAAAAAAAAAAAAAAAAAGAAAAAGCATTCCCAAACGACCCGTGCTGTGCAGTTCACTCCCCCTCAGTCACACGCTCCCGAAAAGCTACTTCTCTTACACGTAGTGGACTCATAAAAACAGATTTACATTAGTAGGTCACCATCAAACCACCAGATTAGAAAACGGTAGAATCCTTTTGGGTCAACACAAAAATCACATACAGGTTTAACTAAATACATTTTAATAGGACATCGTTAAATCTCAGGAGGGCTAAAAAACACAGATCTCAGGTACTTGGGTTGGCAAATAAAGACAAGAATACTAAGAAGCATTTTCCACCATTTACTCATTATCAAAAATATTTTTCAACTCTTCTTGCAAAACAAAAACAAAAAAAAAAAGTACAGACTGGACACGTACATCACATTTTTTTTCTTCCTATGGCTTTAACCCCCCACCCTACCCACCCCACAAAAAAGACGGGGGGAGAAACAAACCAAAACCAACAAAAAAAAAAAAAAATTCTGACCACATTCACAGGCAATGACACCAATGGGTACACTACAAAAACAAAAGGAGGTGTCATTTGTGTCTGAAGGATGTTTGCTTATTTCTTAGGTGAGGAACCATCATTGTACATGCTTTGTGCCCAATCAAAATACACAACACACCTACGGGCAGGGGGGGCCAAAGCGCCGCCGGATGAATCAAAGGAAAGATGGAAACAGTAAAGTAACTCCAACAACAACAAAAATAATAATTGACATCCTACTTAACGTGCTGTTGAAACGGGAACTGTCTTTTAAATGAGAAGGTAATGGTTTGGGTTCTAGTCAGCCCATGTTTCATTTGTGCCGTGTCGTTCAAAGAGGAGAAATTCCCGCTCCCACAAAGTAATCTGAATTTTTTAGGCTGCCAAAGAAGCCCTAAATGCACATCTAAGTTCCTCCACTTGTACTCTCCTTTAGGGATTGTGTGGAAATAAACCATTTTATGCTTAAATCTTTCGATTTACTGCTCTCTGAGATAAGTTCTGACAACTTTGTGTCACTTTTCCATTTTAGAGCCCTTCAGCCCAGGCTGAAAAGCGCTGACCCTCGAAAGCTACTTCCAATATTTCTAGTGAAAAAAACGAGATTTTTAGATCCCAGGTGGACCGAGTTGTGTCACTTGTTCTGTCTAAGAAACATCTGGAATATTTGAGCTTCGAGAGCAGTTGATCCTCTGCCCCAGCTGAGGGAGAGCTTCCCTCCAGGGGCTGGGTCCTGGGTAAAAAACTTAAGAAAAGGTGGTAATTGCTGTGGAAGTCTCTGGGTATCCCGGGCACTGAGCAGCAGGAAGCAGGGAGGAAGGAAATAAATCAGCCAAGGAGTCTCTCTCTGGACCCCACAAACCCCCTCTTTTCTAGAAGCAACAGCAGTAACTCCAAAAAAAAAAAAAAATAAAGAGGGGGTTGAAAAAAAAGATGAGAAGGGCACTGAGAAAACTGGAGCCTCCTTTGCCTACAAGACTTCTCACCTCAAAGTCAAAGAGAGCAGGCACCGAGGGCACAACTGATCAGAAACGGGACTGGGAGGGGATTGTCAAGAAAACAAAAAGATGAGTTTGTGTCCGAGCGAGCAGTTCCATGTTCTTGTCCTACCCCACTGACCCCCCTCTGCAGACTCTGGGCTGTTGGCTCTCTCAAGATATTTACTGACCTGGTTTTATGTCTTTTTAAACAGTTCCACAGAGCAGATAACCCATTCTCTCAATCAGAAGTTACCTACCCGTTCCAGACTCCATTCTCCAGCTCAAGGCTGTGATTCCTACAGGAATATTAGGCTATTTTCTGGCAACGGTGACTGGAACTAATGGGTAATTATTGTTCTGCACCATCATCGAGCACAGTTTGGATGGACTAACTAGATACTGCTTTTCTACATTTAAGCAGAAGCTTTGACTGAGCACAAAGCATGACCAAGTACAATGAGGTTAATATCTTTCCTTGCCAAAGACCTTGTGATAAAATCATTTACATCAGCAATTGATCTCAAACTATGAGGTGTTGTAAGAACTAAAAAAAAAGAAAAAAAAACCAAACCGAAAAACAACAGTTTTAGGGTAACTCCTCCATTATCTGCAACTATTTCCCAGACACTAATACACATAACATAGCAATGAAAAACACTTGATACAAGTGATCTAAACGCAGGAGCTCCAGCAAGTTAAACAGAACCATAGCTGCCGTCAAACTGTAGCAGTTCCCCTACGGAGGGCAGGGAAAAAAGAAAAAAAAAAAAAAAAACAAAAACAAAACAGAAAGAAAAGATTCAACAGTCGTATCTCATGTCTATAGCTTCATCCAAACTTTTCTCGTCGTGTGTACTGGCAGCTAAAAACGTCGTTACTGGTGACCCTGTCACATTGATTACACTGGTGCTCGTGCTGGCATTGCGCACCGCAATGCTCGTCACGTTAATGCCCAAAGTGAGCCTAGTCTGCTCCAAGGCCTTTTCCGGCACCGCAAAGGCCTCCAGCTTCTTCTCCCCGTTAGCCATGTAGGAGTTTTGGCAGCCGCGGCATATGCAGTCAAGGCAGGCTTTGCGGTTAGAATAGCAAGGGCAGCGTTGGCCACGGCATGTAAGAACACTTGGATTTTGGGTGGCACGACCACATTTACACCCTTTCTTTTCTTGGGGCTTTTTATACACAGTTTTTGTTGGGCTCCCCGGCATAACGTTACTGCTCGGAACTTTCTCTTTTGCTTTGTCTTTTGTTTTCAGCACCCCCGGTTTGGCTTTCGGGTGAGATTTCTTAGGGGCGTGGTCTAAATTCTTTTTCATGCTTTTGTTAGACAGGAGCACAGTTTTACTGATTTTGGGAGTAGTGCCTCCGTTGGGTACGGTCGCGATCGGCTGCAAAGACATTTTATTTTCCTGTTTCACCGTTACCGGGGCCGACGCTCCCAGCGTTGGGCCGCAGATGATGCTGGAAATGGGTAAAGGTTGAACCTTTTCACTGTCGCTTTCGGATCGGGATCGTTTTCTGTTTAATTTCACCACCTTGGGCGTCGCCGCCGTACAGGAGATGCCGTGAGGAGAAGCATCTGCGGACATGAAAATGTTATGGCTAAGAGGCGGGGGAGAAAGCTGCAGGAAAGGGCCGTTCGTCATGTTTGCCTCCAGGCTGGGCTGCAAATTGGAATCGCAGACTTCGGTATTGGAAACGGTCTCCAAGCTCCTGAGCACCTCCTCCACGCTGAGCAGCAGCGAGCCGCCCGGTTTGATGTCTTCGCTGAAGCCGCAGATGTCAATGCCCGTTGGACACAAGTCACTGGTGGACACCGTGTCGCACACGGGCTGCAGGCTGCCGGAGAGGTCTTCTGTTTTGATGTATTCTCCAGTGCTACAGACATCGATGGTGTTTGCGTGCTCAGGAGAAGGAATATTGACCCCCAGTTTATCTACCGAAAGCCCGTTACAATTGGGCAACCCGTTGATGACGGAACCTCTGATATCGATGTTGTGTGTGCTTTCAGGGATCGACGAAAAACTGGCTGGAGGGTCGGTTGGGAGTTCTGAGGTTGAAGGTACCGGGGAATGTGTCAAACACAAAGCCAAGGTTGCATCGGAAGGTTTTTCTGTCTCTTCGTGGAGTGGTGAGCCATCTTTGAGCAAAGCCAAAAGATCTGCAGAACAATCCACCGCTTGGATAATGTCTCGCGCCAGCGGGGTCTGCGTTATGTACTCGCAGAGTTTCTTATAGCAGTTCACTAAGATGCTCAGCTGCTTGTTCTCCTCAAACTGTTCGTAGTCCTTGCACCAGCTACATGAGGGTTTCATCATCATCTTCTTGCCTTTACAACTTTTGCAGACATAATGCTGACACGTGGAGTTGGTGGGAGCGATAGGGTCTTGTAGCAAATTCCCTGAGGGAGAAAAAGAAAGAGAAAAGATTACGATGCACTCAAGGCACGCTACGTTATGCTGGAAACCTGAATTTTTAGTACCATTTTTAAAATTTGTCTAAAAAAGTTCAGTGAAGTCACAAGAAAAAGCACCGTCCAAACAGCAGCCTGTAAAAATCTTCACAGCTGACAAATCTGGTTTTAAAACATTAAAAAAAAAGATTAAAAAACTGAGAAGACCACCATCACACCATAATTAGTTGTGCTGCTGCAGCCTTTAGAAACTCTCATAAACCCCTACCCACCCCCTTGTCCCCTTCAGTAGTTTGTGCCATCGAAACTTATGCAACACCCAAGATTTCTATGAATTCACCAAAAGTGCAACAATAAACCCCCATGAAGAACCACTGCAGAGATTTTAATGAAATTAGCGAGAATAAATGGCAAGGGAGCAGAGGGAAGCTCTAAAAGGAATGCAAAAAATGATGAAATATCAACCCCAAAAGGAAAGAAGACACAGCAGACTTTGTTTTACTTTTCCTTTAGCTGGGACTAAAAATAGAGCCCAGCTTTGTGACAGTCAGTGCCATGAAGAAACCCCAACGTTTTTCAACTTTGCAAGCAACAAAACCAGCTACGTGGATCCCATGAATTCTTATAAACGCTGAATAAAATACCTAGTAATAGATCTGAATAAAATGTAATAAAAACCAAACCCCAACTCTACTGGTCTCTGGTAGATGACTCTTGTGCCAAACCAGAAGGTGCAACAAGATGACCATTAACCTCTCCTGGGGAGGGGTGGCTCCTGCTTTGCTATTTCTGGTCAGCTCCAGGCCAGAAAGATATTCCAACACCTACGTGAAATTTTGGAGTATTTACAGTCATCTACAGCAACAGGCTTCCCCTCCTTTCCAAGAGCTTGGATCACACCTTTCTCCCCAGGAGGAACCTTTGTTGGGGGAGCTACAGCCATCGGTGAATTCTCACCTGGATTTTTCCAAAGTGAAAAGGTGCTTTTATGAACAAATTACTAAAATTAAACAATTTGGGAAGAGAGAGCGAAGTGCACATATTAAAACAGACTGAGATGTTAAAAAAAAAAAAAGAAGTAGTATCAATTATAAAGGTATTTTCTCTCATCACTCAAATGCCAAAGGAATTTTAGTCACATGGACCTTCTGTAACTTGTTCTCTTTGAAGGGATGTAATTAACTGGACCCAGTTGAGTGGACTGAGTTGTCAGCTCAGGAATAAACCCCAACCTTTCCACCCTCCATTACCTCGGTGGAGAATCCAGGTCCTCAGGCAGAAGAGCAGAAAGAACTACACTAACCTTGCACTTAAAATATGAAACTCATTCCTCATTCTGGAACCTTCATCAAAAATCTTCCACCTCTTTTCCTAACCCAACCCTCCGTGCTCTTCATACTATTGGAAATTCAACTTCTCACGTGTGTTTAAATAGGAAATTTGCATTAGGACAGTAATTCTGCAACATGGGGATTCCCTGAAAGAGCAGACTATCCCCTCTTCCCCTGGAAATCCTGATACCCCTTTGGGAAAGGGCTGCTCCAGCCCCTCCACCTCAACTTTCAGTAGAATCGGCCTAATTTTAACTGGGTTTTGTAATGCCGACACTACATAGTATTCTTTTAATCAATTGAGAGAAAATATAATTGCACAATTACAGCAATACTTGACAGGAAATGCACTTCATGACCAAAGAGTAGATTTATTCTTTCTTTGCTGACCCAATGAGGAAGGGCAACTCCACAAGAGCCCACCATGAGAAGACAATAGCAAAACACTCAA
Organism: Scolopax mira; assembly: GCA_004320125.1. Lineage (NCBI taxonomy): Eukaryota > Metazoa > Chordata > Aves > Charadriiformes > Scolopacidae > Scolopax > Scolopax mira. The sequence goes on along the minus strand of BJBW01018556.1, from coordinate 1,185 downwards.
GTTCAGCGGCAAAGATTTAAAGCCAGCAGGTGGAACATGAAGTCATCCAATCCAACCTGCAGTGGAATTTATTTTTCTTGTTAAAATTCCCTTTAATGACACTAAGCAGAAATGCAGGTAGAGATGTCCATCCTGGTCTTAAGACTGGATTTGATTTTGTGAGAAAAGTCCCTAACTCCCATGGGGAAAACCAAAAGAAAGCTTTAAATCACACACTGACTGGTCCCAGACATCACATCCTCCAGCAGATAGTGTCCCTTCTGGATCTTGAGCCTTCCCAACAGGACAGGCAGAGAGCCAGGCCAGGACCAGTGCAGGAGGAAACACACCTAATGCTCCTTCATTTAATGCTTTGAGACTTCAGAAACCATCATAAAACCACAGCCTCCCCCAAGGCTTCCGGGACCAAAACCCCAAACAAAGCACATGAGTGTGCTCCTCAGTCTATCTTTAGCCTCTTTTTGCTACTTATGATGATTAAGTGTGAGTTATAATGATTGATGCTTTATAGAATACGAAGCACTATAATACTTCAGAGATGGAACCAAACAAAGAGGATACCAATTTCACTTTTAATTAGATTTAAAAAAAAAAAAAGTCATCACCAACTGTGTATTTTAATTCTCCTAAAATAAATTCGGCTGAAACTGTTGAATGAGTATGAATGCTAAAAGAGGATACTGAAAAATTTAATTTTCCAGAAGCTTTGAGAAAAAAAAACCCAAAACAACACACCAAAACCCCAAAGATGGACAGACAAGACAAAATGCTTTGCATGTTCTTGCTGAAGGAAAGAACAGAGCGAGTTCTACTCTCAGTAAATGCCAACCTACACGGGAGAGACCTCAGGAATGCCTGAGATGTGGGAATATTTTCAGCTTGAGCTCATCTCATTGAATATTCATTCTTCAAAGTTCTTCTCTCATATGGATTCGATGGCACCTACTCTCCAGCTTTAGGATAGTTAAACTAAAACAACAGTCAACCACGAGCTACAAATTTAAAGAAAATTAAGTTTCATGACTTTTAATACTCAGGGGATGGTATGGAGTCAGCAGCACTGTCCCAGGAAGACAACGCCTGAGCTGCTGCCCACAATCTGGAGGTACCAAGCTTTTGGGACGTTCCAAACTGCTGGACCATACAGATTAAGAGTATGAACTCCACCATGAAAATAAAGCCAGG
>BJBW01018553.1:0-26396 GCA_004320125.1 Scolopax mira | reverse complement strand
TAAATGACTCTTAAACACGTCCAGGGATGGTGACTCAACCACCTCCCTGGGCAGCCTATTCCAATGCCCGACCACTCTTTCTGTGAAAAATTCTTTCCTAATGTTCAGTCTAAACCTACCCTGTTGGAGCTTGAAGCCATTCCCTCTCGTTCTGTCACTAATTACCTGTGAGAAGAGACCAGCACCAGTGTCCTTTCAAGCTGTTGCAGAGAGTGATGAGGTCTCCCCTCAGCCTCACAGAATCACAGAATCACCGAGGTTGGAAGGGACCTTTCAAGACCATCTAATCCAACCAGTGAAAAAACATGAAACAAAAAAAAACCCACATACCACAAACGAACAACAACAAAAAAACCCCACACCCACACAAGCACCACACCACACCCAAAACAACAACAACCCAACATTAATCCATATGCCCAAGCACCATGTCAACTCATCTCTTGAACACCTCCAGGGATGGTGCCTCAACCACCTCCCTGGGCAGCGCATTCCAATGTCTGACAACCCTTTCAGGAAAGAAATATTTCCTAATATCNNCCCCTTGTCCTATCATCTGTGACCTGGGAGAAGAGACCGACCCCCACCTCTCTACAGCCTCCTTTCAGGGAGTTGTAGAGAGCGAGAAGGTCTCCCCTGAGTCTCCTCTTCCCAAACTGAATAACCCCAGCCCCCTCAGCCTCTCCTCATACAATTTGTGCTCCAGATCCCTCACCAGCTTTGTTGCCCTTTTCTGGAGCTGCTCCAGCACCTCAATGTCTTTCTTATGGTAGGGGGCCCAAAACTGGACACAGTACTCGAGGTGTGGCCTCACCAGTGCTGAGTAACAGAGGGAAAATCGCCTCCCTAGTTCTGCTGGTCACACTATTTCTAATAGAAGCCAGGATGCCATTGGCTTTCTTGGCCACCTGGGCACACTGCTGGCTCATATTCAGCCACTTGTCAATTAGAACCCCCAGGTCTTTTTCCGCCGGGCAGCTTTCCAGCCACACTTCTCCAAGCCTGTAGCAGTGCACGGGGTTATTGTGGCCCAAGTGGAGGACCTGGCACTTGGCCTTGTTGAACTTATACCATTAATGTTGGCCCAATGATCCAATCCAAGTTTCTCTGTAGAGCTTTCCTGTCCTCATGTGAATCAAAACTCCTGCTTAACTTGGTGTCATCTGCGAACTTGCTGATGATACACTCTATGTCCTTATCTATCAATAAAGATGTTAACAGAAATGGTCCCAACACTGAGCCCTGTGGGACACCACTTGTGACCGGCTGCCAGCTGGATTTAAATCCACTGAGCACCACTCTTTGGGTCCTTCCAGTCAGCCAGTGCTTGATCCAGCAGATCGTATGCTCATCCAGGCTGTGCGCAGCCAGTTTTTCCACAATTCTATGGGGGTCAGTATCAAATGCTTTTCAAAAGTCCAGGTACACAATATCCACAGACTTTCCCTCATCCAATAATCAGGTCATCAGAAATCAGAATTGATTTCTCTAGAAAGCTGTAATTCAGACACTGTTATTGTTCTCCTGCCATACACTCAACATTGCTCTCAGCAAAGATTTAGATTATATTTGATAATGGCTACATTTTCAAACAACATCAAATTTTCCAATGATTAGTCACTAAGAAAGCAAGAGTAATACCCTGGTGATATTTCACAGTACTGCTATAAAGCTATACTGCACATCAGAAACATAGAGGGGAGTCACTGCACTGAGCAATTATCTGTGTTGATCTGATGGTTAACAGGGCTATGATTTCCAAAGATTCTTTCAGAGCTTACCTTGCTCTTCCAGTTCAAACTGAAACTGAGAAGTATGTTGCAAGGGCCCTGAGCAAAGATTCTTTTTAACAACATGCCCACATCAATTCTTTTCTGGAAACAGTTTGGGTTGTAAAAAATAATTTAAAATAATTCTACTAGATTCTGTTGCTTTATTAAGACATGAGAATGGCCACAGGAAGTGCCCGCTGATCAGCTGACAATCAACCTGTGGCCATGAGGTGGTGTAAGGACATACACCAGCAGGTGTGAGGGTCTGCTGCACACAGCAGCCCCCAGCAAAGTGTTTCTCCTCCCAGTTTAGTTCCATTGCTAGAGGCAGTAGATGCTGGAACAGCTGGCATTTATACACTTTACCTAAAAAAGGGAGATGATTATAAAATGCATCAGCAGAGGAATCAATCTCACCTAACTTTCCATGCTTACACTGTAGACACTACATTAAAACATAGCTTTTAGGCTTTTAAGATTAGCATTTACCCTTTCATCACAGGCCACAAGCAGAAATAATCACTGTAAAAGTCTAAAATAAGTCTCATTAATCCCACTCTAGAAATATGAATGTCTGTGCATTGACTGAACGGAAATCTAAGCAGCTACTTCCAGCACAAACCTCAATATGTGCCTGCAATTAAGCATGACAAATGCCAGCCAGGATATGACATTCGCCAGCCTCACTAGTAACAGATATTATGCTAACTATTGGTGGAGCTCAGTAGAAAAGAAGGGGACTACACACGTACAGCACCCCTGCCATGCCCAGTCATCAAGAACTGATATTTGTGCCACTGTCAAACCTTGCTTATCAATCCCATCCCAGCAAAAGACCTATGAAACCTGATCAGGTTACCAAGTTGGTAACAGTCAGTCAACTGAAACAGAGCGGTTTTGGAGATGGAAGATTGAATAAGAAATGGTTAGGGTAACATCAAAACAGTCTCAGTTCCTTCCCAGCAGTCAGTAAAAAATCAGAAAAAAAAAAAAGGATTTCAGGGAGAGAGGCAAAGGGAGATGGAAAAAGAAAGCTTCAGCTCCACCAGACATAATTTCCCTGATTAACGAAGGCCTTCCTAGGCCATCAGGCAAAAAAATAGTTCTTTGGCTACGTGAGCCTTTTACATTCTCCATGACACTGGGTAGGCAGAACCCCTGTTCTCAGTGCAGTGAGATCAGGACCACAAGACGCTTTGGTCCTTCGCTACTCCCTTGGGCCGAGGACCAACAGACCAACAGAAACCAGTGCCACACAGCAGCTTTCAAAATGAGAATAGCTCTGTGGGGCAGGGAGAGCACAACATCTGCAGATGTGAACGTACAAGGAATGATACTTTCAAGAACGGGGTGGGGGGAAAAAAGGCTAGTTCAAAATTATATGCAGAAGATAAATATATTTTGTCAGATGAGAAACTGAGTTTTCCACTTTATATCCACAAATATCATGCTAGAAGGGAAGGGAATCCTGTGAGGCCATCCTCCCAGCATATTTCATTATGCATCTCACAAATAAGGCTTCCTAGTTTTTTTTAGCTGGGAGAATTATCACATGAATTATCATTGCCTTTCACTCTGAAAACAGGAACTTATCAATTTCAATTACAACTGACTATCAGAATGAAAATCTGATAAAAAAATGTGGTTCTTGTAAGGTACAGCGATTCCTGCAGCTGAAGAGAGTTTTTTCTTTTCTGGAACATGTAGTAGTAGTATCTGTATTTATTGTGGAATAAATTCAGAAATGAATGGCATAAAATGAACAGAAGAGGATAGTCACAAAGCACTCAGTCACACAGTTTACTCATTTATACACTGTTTATCTTCTGGTATATGCCACAAGAAGTAATCATTTAAATAAACAACTCCTTTAGTAGGTAATAAAATGTTACTGAGTTTCCAGACTCACAACATATGCTACGGCTATAAATCAGACTTATTCTAAACTTGCACTGATTTGCAGCACTGGGAGGCATTTTAGAAATGTCACATTCGAAAGGAAGGCACTGGATTTTTGTTTCTCAATAGTCAATGTCTCTGTAGCACTCCTGAGAAGGGCTCGGGTGTCGGGAAACATGTCCATGCCTTTTCAGCTACATCAGCTGTTACAATATGCAGTATTACCTCTCCTGCAAACCTTGCCTAACTTCTACACTGTCCAAGCTTTTAAATTAATATAAACCACTTTCACATGTCAGTTACAGTTACTACTGGAGGTGTTCTGCTGTAAATTACCAGCCCCGGTGCACTGGGGAAAATCTGCTAAGGGATGGTACAAAAATGACTTTGATCAACATTGGCAACCCAGACGCAGAAGGACAAAGCAATGAAAGAAGCATTTCTCATTGTCCTATTCTCCCCAGTTCTGAGATGCATTTGGGCTCCCAGCAACCCTCCAACTAGAGATGGTAGCCTAAAATTGGTCCAGAAGCACCCTCTGCTTCCGAGCTCCTTGAAGAAGAGAAGCTAGAAGCAAGCCATCCCTTTTTAATAGTCCTTTTGACCACAATCTTCTCTTCTGACAAAGATGATAGCATCTGTGGAGAAAGCAGAGATGATTTTGTCCCCGAATGGCTTAGCTGGCCAGTGGCTCCCTTTGGTAAATCTGTCTGTCTGCAGCTCACATCCTCTACCCCACAGAGTCTCTGCTGTCCCAGGAATGCCGGGAGGTCTGGATGCCCTGGGTAACAGATTTCACAGTACGCTGGGAGGCATGAAACCTTCATGACAGCTCAGCAGATGCAGCAGGGTAATTAATATTGCATGCTGTCACCTGAGAACATCTGCAGAGAGCCAGAGACATGTATCATCTGTCCCTCACGGACAAATACCACTTAGGCAAGAAAGAGGGTAGCATGTTTTGGAGGACTCCTTATGTCTGGGTAGTCCCACATTGGTCCTATAAAGACCTCTTTAGAAAAAGCTTTGCATTAAAAAGATATATTAACTTCCCTCTGGCTCCAGCTCATAGCATGTCTGAGAATCTTATATACCAGCAAGTGATGCAAGCTCATAGCTACATACCAGCTCAGAGTATAAAAAAAAATGGTTATGTAAAAAAATTCTCAGATCTGTACTAGGTAACTGATGATGAAAATCCTGTTCATTTCGTTGAAATTTTTGTTTATATTTGAAACAAGGCATAACTACACTGTATTGCATTGTCTTAATTCTTTCCATGCAACACAGAGTTTTAAAATTCTGTTTCAAAACCTGAAATAGCACCTGGACAGTCCCCAAAACATAAGGATCCTCAATTTGGGGATGATATCGTACACTGCTTTTAGCTGCACTTGGAGCGACTGAGAAACACTACTTGGAGCCTGTGAATACACAGTACTGACCTTGCTGAGTGGTGGGCATCTCTGCCCAGTGGTCACTGGCTTATAAAAGCTTGTGGCTTTTGCATCAATTTAAGAAAGAAATTAAATAAGTGCTGAAAGCAATTAAGAGAGGACAATATTCTGCTTTCTACATTATGGTGCTTGGTCAAGTTCAGCAAAGTCTAGATCAAAGACCTCTTGATGTAAAATCAGGGTTGCTCCAGGAAGAGAAACGACAGAGATCATGGAGTGAGAGAAAGACACAGTTTCAGAAAGAAGGGCACACATACCAGGCAAACAAGATGAGTGACTGAATGACCTGTGACAGATGTTGGGTATGTGGCTCACTCTCAGGTACACCAGTGGTGCCAGTAGAAAGTCTAGAGCAAAAAAACAATCAAATATTAGCTCTATTAACCCAGTTGGATCACCCAAGACTCTCCTGTAAGTCTTTGGAAACTCTGCATACAGAAGTTGGAAAGAAAAGATATAAACACCAGACAAATAGATCTCACTGGCTGGAAAATCATAAGTACTGGTGTGGGCACCTGTAAAAGCTTTATCATAATCTCTGAGGAAATCCCTGTCTTCTTCAACACAGTTTAGGCTAAATCTTTAACAGCTGAGAAATTGCTTCTTCCCTTCACACCAAAATTTTTTCTTCATGCCTTTTTGATTTCTGTGCTGCTGACACAGAAACCTTGCTTTTTTAAAAATTTGCATTTCATGTTATAATCCTTCTTTATTATTGTATTATCTTATTACTACTTATCTATGTCATTATTACTGGAGTAGAAAGTGAAAAAATGCATGGAGAAAACGACAATAGTTAAACTTGAACATGAAATGGAAGACCTTTAACAATTTACTGCTCTTCCATACAAAATCAATTGCCACCTTATGTATGAGCAGGGAATAGGAGCGAGCACCTGTTTTTTCTGGAAACATTAGCCATGAACTGCAAGCTACTAAAAGTTTTCAGAGACCAGAAAGGGGAAGGCCATCTTTTCTTGTACCTTACATCCACTTCTTGTAACTGAGGTTCAACACTTTCAGGGACAGACTGTAACTTTTTTCAGTCTAGAACAGAGTCTCATTTTTCAAGCAGGCTCATTATACTTATTTATGGAGTAAGGTGCTGTGGAATGCACTCTTGGCAGATCTGGCTCTGCACAGATAAACAAGTTGCCCCATACAGTTTCAAATGTCACTGTCACACAAAGGAAAATATCCCAGGTAAGATAGATGTATTATGACCAACACATTCAGAACTTTTACTTCTTTTCTTCAGATTGATTGAAGAATTATATCCACAAAATGGGATGATTTAAACAATTTCATTGCCTCTTGGCTACAATAATCTTTTGCCAGCCAGATGCTCCTGAAGAACGTCTGCTTGCGCCATAAATCTGATGGCATTTGATACACAGCATAGCACACAGTCAAGATGAAATGATCTTTCAATGATTCTTCCATGCGCAAATCGTTTCTTTTTTATTAAATTATTTGGTCTATTTTTTCAGATAATGAGCAATTGCACGCAGAAGCAGCAGCTATTGACAGGTTAATATTTTATTAATCCTTTACCTGGGGCAAATATCCTAGGAAACAGAGGAGCTAAGTGTAACTGAAATACTCAATACTGAAAGCCTTTCCCAGACATGAATTTCACAGTGCCTTATCGTTATAAATGCTTATCTCCCACTTTTAACAGTCCCAGGCAGTATTTTATTTGTTTGTTTCTCCTTTTATCTTCCTCACCTATACCCCTACATTTTTGCTTCTCTCTCAGAAAACAATAGTAAAGGGAAAACTTAGGATTGAGAGGTATGAATATAAACACATACCAGCATTTTAAAAATGCATAATAGCACTTTAAAAATCACTCTCTACAACTACCTCAAAGTAGGGTGTAGAGAGGTGGGGATTGGTCTCTTCTCACAAGTCACAGGCGATAGGACTAGAGGAAATGGCTTCAAGTTGTACCAGGGGAGGTGTAGGTTGGATATTAGGAAAAGTTTCTTCATGGGAAGGGTTATTAAGCATTGGAATGGGCTGCCCAGGGAAGTGGTTGAGGCACCATCCCTGGAGATACTCAAAAGACGAGTTGACACAGTGTTCAGGGATATGGTTTAATGTTGGTTGGTGGTGTGTATGTGTGTCTGTGGTTGTGTGGTGATTGTTTTTTGGTGGGGTTTTGGGGGGTTTTTGGGGGGGTGGGGAGTTCTTGGTGGGTTTTTTTTATGGCTGAACTAGATGATCTTAAAGGTCCCTTCCAACCTAGGTGATTCTGTGACTCTTTCCAGTCTCAGTCAAGTCACTGTGCCTGCTCAGCAGTAGGGGTAATCCCCATCCAGGACTGAACTGATGAGGTGCCAGTGGGACCTGCTCCATCATGACCCAGAACAACCATCATGTTCAAATTCACCAGTAGTGAAATAGTGCTGAGAAAATGCCTAGTCTCTCTGTTGTCAATGTACCAGGCTGGCTTCAAATGAGCATGGGCTTTTTGCTTCATGTCTAAACTTTCCATCTGAAGGAAATGCAAGCTGATGCTAGTGTTGCCAAGAGTAAAAGCTTCCATATAGCATTCAGAAAATAGCCCCAGAACAATTTCATTTCATTTTATATGGCATGCTTTTCCCAAAAAGCTCTCCATGGAGGTTGGATTAGCGATTAAGAGATGTGGAGGGTGGAACACATATGTCTGTGAAAACCAAAATTAATGTGATTATGCTAAGCAGAACATATTCTGGGCATCAGTGGTTTGCAAAGATTTAATGAAATGTGCCCCAAGCTTAGAATTTTCTCTCTGGAAAATAAAGCGTGGTATTCAGAGAAGGTTGGGATAAAAGGGTATTTTACGGGCAAGCAGAGGAAAATCAACTGTCACTTTATATGAAACACCTTCCCTTTGTTGTCCTCTTTTAATTTGTACCATAATAAAGCAATTATAATAAATTTATGGTCCTGAAGCACTACTTTCTCTTTCCCACATGCCCCATTTTTCCTCATGAGGATAAAATTAAGGAAGGAAACAAAGTTACAAAAGTACTACACCAGCAGATACTGAGGATGAATGTTAGCAGTCACTATTCCTTCTAATAGTCCACTATCAGGTTCAGTTCTGGGAAAAGATTGTGCTTTGGAGGATATATGAAATCCTAAAATATTATCAAAAATCCATGAAATGCCATTGTTTTGATGCTACATTTTGACAGGTTTAATGAAGCATGGATTTATCCAGAAGGAAAAATGGCCAATAATTCTGATTGCTTTGGAAAATGGTTCAGGTCTGTGCATGAGGTCCAGTCTTTTTTATTACACACAGGACCAGAAAAGAAAGCTTTTGCTTATGTCTGCTGCTTACCTTGTTCTAAACCACACCACATGTCCTGCAACCAATACTTTACATCCTATACATCACAGTCAATCAATACACATGATAGCAGTTTAGTGTTGCAGGATGGTGCTGTGTGGTGACACATCAGCAGAGTGACAAGCATATGACGGGTCATTTGCAATGTAACGTGGCTTTCTAGAAACCAAGCTGTTGCAACTTTCTCACTTCTTAGTGCTTCTAAATGCCACAGTCACCTTTCAAAGCTTATGCAACCAACTCCACTCCCGGTGCTCCGAGGCATTTCCACACAGAGGAGAGCACTCCAAGCACAAAGCAAATGTTCAGTGAGTCATCTTGGTATTTCTTCAGAAAATAAACAAAATTATATCTATTCACCTTGGTTGCAGGATGACCAAGCAAGCAACTGAGTGAAGTGAATCTGCTAGTTTGGTTTTAAAGCCACAGTCAAAGCAACTGCAAGATACCCCCAAATGATAGAAATTTGCATCTAGGTAACTCTGACAGCAAATAGCTGCCCATTGAGTATGTACGTCAGTGTGCTAATTTTTATTGTTTCCTTCCAGTACAGAATATATAATATACAAAATTCTGTTCCAGATGCATTTGTTTCTGAGAAGCATTCTGCATTTCCGTGTGTAGCCAAACTTGTACGACTATTGCTCAGTTACTCATAAGTTCCAGGGGCTGAATCACAGACATGCTGCAGCAGAAATAACCTTTGCTATCTGCACTGGCAAGAGGTTGCTGTCAGGAAAAAGAAACCCATGTCCAAGAATTGGTGTACAAAGTAGCACAGACAGGAAAACAAACTTTCTTCCAAGCTGTCTGTGTACTTATATAAAAATAAAACCACATTGTATATATCTGCAGGTGATGTCTACTGGAGTTGTGGTACAATAGACAACTCTGAATATTGTCTATATTTAGTTGCTAAAATTAGACATTTAGACCAGAGTGCACTACCACAACTGAAAAACTGAGTAATTTTCATAACACAATTGATTTCCTAATACATGGTGCCATTTAAGAGATCATAACTCACCAGGGTAATATCAAACTTGATTAGAAGACAGGGGGTCTGATTGTTATCTCTGCTGAGCTAGTGAAAATCAAACAAAATGTAATTGACACCAGTTTGCACCAGTGTAACTAAAAGGAAAATCAAGCACCATGTCTTTGATTGGGAAGTGCTTTTTTTGTTTGTTTGTTTGTTTTGGTTTTTTTTTGTTTTTCCGTGGGTAAATAATTTCTGTATCTTTGAGTGATAAATGGTGATTGTTTCAATCCCCTTGAAGATATCAAAGACAGTGTATTTGGTGTTTTCAGTGCTAGGTACATGGATTTGAGAAAGTGCCTTCATATAAAGAGCAATTCAGGAAATAAAATACACAGGAAATAAAAGTATTTGCTTACAAAAACTTCTTTGGTGGGAAGAAAACATTTAACATTTTCAGCATGCCAAGCCCTTTGCTCCTCCGTAAGTAAACACGTAAAGATAATGGACTGGATTTTTCCACATCTATTGAGGTATACAGGGGTGGAAGCAAGACCTGGGGAGCTTTTCAGGAATTCCCAAGCTAGGTGTCACAAAACACAATCAATCAACAGATATTTCAGGGCTGGATTCATCTGAATTAAGACACTTACAATGTAGGTAAATGTGCTCAATGTCCAGATGGAGATCAGTGACAAATGGTGTCCCTCAGGGGCCCATAAAACAGCAGTGCAGTTTAATATTTTCATCAATGACATAGACGGGGGGATTGATTGCACTCTTACCAAATTTACAGGTGACAGCAAGCTGAGTGGTACAGTTGACACGCCTGAGGGATAGGATACCACAGGCTCAGGAAGTGTGCCTGTGTGAATCTCATTAGGTTCAAGAAGGACAAGTGCAGAGTCCTGCACCTGGATCATGGCAACCCCTGATACCAACACAGACTGGGGGATGAAGGGATTGAGAGCAGCCCTGCCAAAAAGGACTTGGGTGTACTGGTGGAGGAAAAGCTGGACACGACCCAACAATGTGTACTTGCAGCCAACAGCATCCTGGACTGCATTAAAAATGGTGTGACCAGCAGATCAAGAGAGGTGATTCTGCCCCTCCACTCTGCTCTTGGAGACCCTACCTGGAGTACTGTATCCAGCTCTGGAGCCCTCAACACAGAAAGGACATGGACCTGTTGGAGAGAGGAGGCCACAAAGGTAACAAGAAGGCTGGAGCACCTCTCCTATGATGATAGCTGAGAGAGCTTTGATTGTTCAGCCTGGAGAAGAGAAGGCTCTAGGGATACCTTATTTCAGGTGTTCAGTACTTAAAGGGGACCTACAGGAAAGATGGGGACAAACTTTTTAGCAGGGCCTGTTGCCATAGGACAAAGGGTAATGATAAAATAAAAGAGGGTAGATTTAGGCTAGATATAAGGAAGATATTTTTTACAATGAGGGTGGTGAGACACAGGAACAGGTTGCCCAGAGAGGTGGCAGATGCCCCATCCCTGGAAGTGTTCAAGGTCAGTTTGGGCAGGGCTCTGAGCAACGTGGCCTGGTTGCAGCTGTCCCTGCTCACTCCAGGGGGGTTAGAGTAGATGACCTTTAAAGGTCCCTTCCAACTCAAACCATCCTAGGATTCGATGATTCTAAGGCAGCTGCCCGGGAATAGTCCCTGTTAATCTTTCTGAACTCTCAACATTCAAAAGAGAAGAGGCTGGTGTTATGTGATGCCATCCATAAGAGTTTGCAGTGATCTTTCTTTTATAAGGTTGCCTTCCTCATATACACAGCTACATGCTGTGTTGATTATCTCTGGATACACTTTAGCCCTCAGCATTGCTTTTCTGTGGAGGAAAAAACGTGCTGCACTGCCTGGCTTAAACGCCCTACCTGTGGCCCAGAATACACCAAGCAAATTCGTATGTCCTGGCCACTTCAGGCACAATCATCCCATTGATTTTATGGCACCTCCTATCCCCAGAGGAGAAGGGACTTCAACCATCATCCCCAGAATTGTATTTACATTTGAAAACAGGAGGAGACAGAATGAATTGAAATGTGGATGAGGTACAATATGAACTGAAGATGAGGCAATCTGAGGTTATGAACCTTTCCCGGAAAGCAGCTGCAAAGGATGCTCATAGTGCAGATGATTCCTGCAGAAATGATTGTCCAGAAAAAAGCAAGCAGCATGCCCTCAGTTGTCAGCCTGTCTTCAAATTTTCTCTGCTCACCAGTAATATACCTGCCAGCTTCCCTTCTCCATCTTCTTTTTTTTTTTTTTTATTATTTTAGGGTTTTTGTCATCTACTGAGTATCATACATGACAGGCAGTTAACATATTTATCTATCTATATGAACATACCTTTATAACTTCAAACACTGAAATATGCTTTGGTTAGAAGACACCCTCTCATGGAAAATCTTGTCCAAATTTACACTCCATAAGAACAACACAAATGTTTATAAGATTTTAATTATATTTGAGTCAGGGTTTTCTCTAAACAAATAAATGTGGTCCCTCAGTGTTTATAATTCATACCTTGGAGAGGTCTGATACCACTTGAGAGGGAGGAATTGACTGTAAACAAAAGCAAAAGTGATTAGCCAATTTTCCTTTTTGGTGGTGACTGAGCCCTAAAAGGAAAACAGTTTGAACAGCAAATTGAAAATCATTAAGTTCTTGCAGGGGAAGCCCTGTGTGAAATAGCTCTGCTGTGCCAGATAGGTTACAACCAGCAGCATCCAAGGGCTGAGCTGAAGAAAGTCCCAGGGCCGCCCTTGGAGGCAGAGGGGCTGCAGGCTGCTTCCGAAATACTGGGAGAGCGTGACAGGCTGCACACCCCATTGCACAACCGAACCCCGCCGTTTTGGTCCTGCCCTGAGTTTGTGCCTGGCTCCTTTGACTGCTGAGGATGAGTTGCTCTGCAGTAGGTGCCTCCCTCAGGCAGAAAGATTCTAGGAAATATTAACCAAAACAGGGTAAGCATTTCTATGCACCAGCCTAGTGAAAATTCACACTGGGAGACACCTGCATGACACTTTCTACTACAAGTCTTAGTGTCCTTGTTCTCTGCAGCTTATGGATTGGTAGAGGGTTGCTTGTCTCTTGCGTAATTTTTGTCTTTCTAGGGTCAAAATACAACCAATTTATGAGTGTCTTTAAAAAAAATAAATTAAAAATCACAGTTAAGGCAAGATATTAGCAGCTAAAAAAGTGATTATGGCAGCTGTAAACCACCAAGATTAATCTTCTCTGACCATGCTCTGTCCCTCAACAACTCCTGATGATGATTAGAATATCGTCTTTGGAGAATAACAGAAGAACAAAATCTCTCAGGAAGAAAAATTGCTTCTCCTGTAAGAATAGATAGAAATTGTGTCCAGACCCATGGTTCCCACCTGGCTAATTACATCTCGCTAGGAAGGTGCAACAGGAACCCTTGTAACTTGTTTTACCAGGTCTGTCCTGGCTGAGCTGGCTGTGTACCATGTTGTGAGAGCCATCAGAGCTGGGAAGCAGGGAGCACAGACACTTGGGTGATCCTGAACTGAGTGAGTCTTCCCAGCAAAATGGCTGACATCTGCTATGACACCGAGCAAGCCATCTCCATGCTGGCAAGAGAAAAGCTACTAAGGGTAGAGACAAGAGGGGGCAGCCCAGCCCCAGAGGAACAGGGCAAGGGCAAGTGGAGGCAATGAGTTAGGAGATACAAGGGGAGGAGTGGGACACTGTGAGTGAAACTTGCTACGAAAATATCAGAAACTGCTTTAAAATTATTCTTCTGTCTGTGTGCTTATACTAGGCCTCATATTCATTTCTTTCTCTCAATGAGAGACACGTGTAATAAACAAGCACGTGTGACCTATTTCTCATAGAAATTTCTCTGTTCAAAAGAGGCAGCTTATGTCTCTGTTCTGCCAGTTCTCTCAGTAATAATGTCCTGCTCTCTGCTTGTACTTGTGCTTCATTATTAGCAGAGCACTTTCCCACTACTAGATAACATTTTCTCAGTTGGTTTTCATTTCTGATGCCACACTGATGATTACACTTGATCCAAGCAGTTGTGCTTACGTTGTCACATGCTGCTGTCACTAGCATAGCATCCCACAATCAATGTAAGGCTAGAAAAACTACTGAACTGCACATTTCAACAAAACAGCAGGTGTTTTGAACACCATCTATAACTTTAAGCGACCAATTTCAGTAATGGTCAGTCCTTCCTAGAAGCAGTCCAGGGGCAACAAATAACAAAATGAGGTTCAGCTGGTGAAAAAAAAAAAACCAGCAGGATTGAGGGAAGGTAAATGATTATCATAAAACATTTTTATAGCCATGTGAATTCTGCACTGCACTGTTCAGAACAGAGGTCACATCTCACCCCTGCCCTAAACTTCTTGCTGTTGCTAGACAACCACACCAGTGTTAGAGAAGCAGTGCAGTGTCCAATGGTGAGACCTCCTGAGGGGATGAGCCGGCTTTGCAAGAGAGAAAGCAAAGGGCAGGATGGCTGCTCAAGCCATGAGATACTGACAGAGGCACTCAACCAAGTCTGGAGGTGATGGGATTATAGTGGGAATATCCCAACAAATAGCAGGGGCTCCTTGTTCACAGAAATACCACTGTCTCTCTGGCTGAGTCAGGCTCTAAGGAACATCACTGGTATCTCCCAGGGACACCATCAGGACATCAAATAACACCTCCTCAGACCAACTACCCCTTCTTACTTCTGTCTGGCTTATTACAGGAGTGATGTGTTTGCCTAAGCTTTGACTTACTGAGAGTTTAGGGAAAGCTTCTTCCTCCAGCACTGGCCTTGAGGCCTTATCCCAGGGTAAGAAGAAAATGACATGTAGCAAGCACATAACGGATGGAGGAGATCACAGAATACTTCACAGTGTCAGTTTATGAAACCTATGTATAAAACACTTAGCAGAAGCAACATTCTATGCCACCAAAGCACCCACATCCCAGCACCCTCCTATAAGTTTTTCTAGACATTTCACACCATGCTTCCATAAGAGGATATCCTTTGCTTGACCCTTCTTACAGTATTTACAGATGATCTTCCACAAAACATTGCTGGGATTATCTATCTAAATGCCAAATGGTGTATCCTGCAGTATATTGCAGAAACTGTATCAGTGAGGTGAATAATTTAATGCTTTCTGGAGCAAAGCATCATCATCCTTGAAAGAAGCACACAGGAGAGCATACCTGACACAGACCTCACCTGGATTCCCTTAAGATACTTCACTGCTTAATGTAGTGGCTGCTGATTAGCTTTTCCAGTCTCAATTTCTCATAGATATATGAGGAAAAAGAGGATTCAAGACTGGCAAACAGAACACACGGTACAAGACAGAAAGCTTCTATGACTTACCTTCTAAGGTGTTCAAGGTCTAAAACAACAAGGAGTATTAATACAGTAAACTGCAGGTGCTAAATAGACCGAAATCTGACAAACTTGTTTACATTATGGGGTTCATGTGCTTCCACACTTTTGCTTAAAGTAATTCTGGCTCATAAGTTAGTAAAGGAACTCTTCCTACTGAAGAACTTGAAAACCAGCAATTGTGTCTCTCTTTGTCTCCACTCTGAGTGATACTTTAGAAAATCAGAAAGGTTTTTGTTTCAGTTCCAGACATCTCTATTGATGCACCTTGTTGGGAAGAGAAATCCAGCAGCAAGTGTATCTTCTAGCTCCTACCACTGGTCCACCACAACCAGGACTCAATTATGCTCACTGAGATGACCAGTATGAAGCTGGTGTGCTTGCCCCCATTAGAAAGTCTCCCTCATGGTGCCAACTTATTCCTCCTTGGATTTCCTCCTATTTTATTAAAGCTCCTGTAATACAGCATCAAAACCACTTACACTAATATCAGGATTGGGCCATGACATACTCATGCCCTATGTTCTAGGGTTTAAGAATTTTTATTCTTCTCCCAGCTCACATATTTCACATGATTCAAATTAATTAAATGTCAGAGTGGGATATTGCCAAGCGTTTATTTCTCACTGAAATGGAGACAGCCATTTAAAGAATGTTATAACACTAACCACATTTCACCACAAAGAATGAATACCTGTAATTATCATATCTGTGATTATATAATGTCAAACATGGAAAAAATAAGCAGCCTCACATTTTGAGGAATAAATTGTAACCTGTATTATCCACATTCGGGCTAAAAATGCTGGATCTTGTCCCAGCCTCAGAAATAAAATATACCCAGAGTAATTGAAAAACAAATGAATCTGATTGTAATCTTACCGTACTCTAGCTTTTGCATTCCTCAGCTATGCAGCAAACAGATGGAATAATTACATACATGCACCAGGAGACAAATTTTTAAGGTATCTCTGCAAGCATCAGTTTTCTTTTCACTTAAATATTTCTGGCCTTGAAGCTTGGGTCATATTGCGCTACATCTGTGAAATGTTTGTCTGTTGGTTCATAATGTATTTTGACATTGGCAGCAGACCCACTGATGAAAAATATTGCCGGGTTTGCGAGTTTGCCTTCACATTCAGACTGTGGGCAGCAAACAACATGAAGACAATTAGAAGATGTCAGATTATTTTGTAGCTTCTGAAGGTAGTGTCATTAAAGATGAATTTCAAACACTAGGTCTCCGATGTTACTGGAAAAACTCATACATTCAGAGAGACAAAGATTCTTGTTTCACTTCAATAAAGGGAAATTTACTGAGTTATTCCAGTGGGTGCATTCAGTCCTGGTGGAGGAGGCATGTCCCAGGAATCAACCAGGGGTTTCACCACAGGACCTGGTCTCCACCACAGTGACATCTCATGGCCACCTCCCTGGCTGTGGCAGCGGCAGCCCTGGTATCCATTTCACTTGAGTCCCAATGTGTCCTTTGTAAGGGTGCAAAAGTTCCTCATGAGGAGCTGAGCAGCCCTTGTTGAAGGCCGCAGTGGGGACACAGGCCTAGCATGATCCAGAGTCCAGTGAGAGTCCATATATGATGCCAAAATTCCTTTCGAAACTGAAGAGAGGGCAGAGGTCCACTCTACAAAGCAGCCACCCTGAGGGACACCAGGCAGGAGGGGAGACACAGAAACATAGGACAGGGAAAAGATCTGCTCCTGTCACCCAGCCTGGGATATATGAATGCACTGTGGCATGATGCGGGACACCATGGCCATGGTCAAGTGTTGGGGCCCACAGGAGGAGACAGACCACCAGGCCATGGCTGCCCAACATTGCAGTCAGGAGGCCAAGTTGTTCCCTCGCCCCACCACAGCCCTCTGATGGCAGCTGGGGTCAAGGGGAGGACATGGAGCTTCATGGGATAGGGAAGCTCCACACCAGCTGGCCTTGGGGCCCCAGGCACACTTGTTTCATTAGCAGCACCATAGTCCCAGTTCACAAACTGCATGGGTCTTCCACAGACATCAACCAGCAGAGGGCCTTGTGGTGCCAATTCCATCAGGCCTCTCTCCCAGGGTTTTGAAGGTATAATAAAAAGGGGTGAAGCTCAACTGACATTTTTTTCTTGAGACGGAGGCGTTCCTCGTGCTGTTCTTTGTGCTCTCTCTGCTCCAGATGCTGGTCACAATCCTGCTGAAGATGACCCCCTCCTCAGGCCTCAGGGAGCACAAATGGTGTCTATTCCCTCCAAACACCTGACTGTTTCTTAAAGCTTTGTACAAAATAAAGTCCACGAGGCTCCTGGTGTTCTGCCAGATTTGCTAAAGTTTGTTGAGCTCATCCATTTTGGGGGAGCAGAGGACAGCACAGGCAGTTGGGAAGTTTTGGGAAGAAACCCAAAACCTGGCCTGAGCTACCCACCACAGGCCCTGCCTGAGCTACCAGCCTTCACAGAGTGCTCAGGCAGAACCGCTGCAGCTGAGGGGACCTTGTCTCCAGTTCCCCAGGCCAGGCAATGCTGCTCCCATCAGCGTGTCCTCCCGCTGCCTCGCCTGGGGGCTCACCCACTCACTGCCGGGTGTCTGCTTGGAAACCCACCATAGCTGCGATGTCTCCTTATCACAGCATCTTCAACCTCCAACACACTGCCTTTGCAATGCATAAAGCTCTGGCTACCTGCCATTCTAATGCAGAATCTATAGTTCCTATACATATGCATTCCTAATGCAACCCCCCTACAACATCTCCATGGGGTTCCCTCCTTCTCCTGCCAACATTCTCCAACTGCACAAGAATGGAAGACGAAGTGACTCATTTCACTGTGAGATATTTTAAGGACCACTTTAAAAGCTGCAACAACAAGTACACAAGGCATGGGTGAGAAGCAAGATACAAAAACGTGTTTGCATTTCTGTAGTGCACTTCGCAAACCATTGCCTTTGGCTGGTAATATTTGTATAGTAAGTAAGAAGTAAGAAAATCTGCAACTCCAGTCCCAGAGAATCATTTTTCTCCTCCTCAACAACCTGCATACGGTTCATAGATATTTCGTGTTCAACAGCTTTAGTGGATGAGGTCCAAAATGAGCATTAAATGAAATTTATCTAAACCTGCTTATCCATCACAGAAAAGTGTACCTAAAATTCATCCCTGAATTGATGAAGTTTCATCTGGAAAAACGACATATTCTGTCAGTATAATTTTCCCAGATGAAACACTTGAAACTTAGTGGCTGTTACACAAATCAAATTAAATTATTAGCATATCCTTCCCTCCTGCAGGGAGAGAGAGACCTTACACAAAAATCAGCTGCTGCTGAGAAAGTCTGCAAATTCCTGCTGATTTCAACAGAAGTTCACATACACGGTCATATAAAAAGACTGATCCTGCATATTTAATATGGCATGAAAAACACCATGGCCAACAACTTATAGGTGACAGTCCCTTGTCCTCTCCAGAGATTGCTCTTTCTTCTTGCAGCTTGTTGAGCTGTGGGCAGGTGTGTATAGCAGAGTGTCAGAGAATCATGCTATCAATCATTGGCCCTCAACTAGAAACCAGAGGTTTCCCTTTCACTGAATGACATTCAACCCTGGTTATCAGCTCACTTGGTTTAAGTTAGATCTACATTATTGTTTCTGCCTTGTATATAGCCATATTGATTTTTTTCAGTACAGAAATGCTTTAAGAAAATCAATGTTTCAGTAAATAGAGTGTAGTAGAAGTATTGCAGAATCCCATTTGCCATTCCACCATCAGAGATCATGGTTAAGTTAAAGAAAATAACATGTATGAGTGGGACGATGGATATAGAGAAAAACTGAAGAAGACATAGAAAATAGGTGAGTAGAGAGGCATGAAATTAAAAAAAATTGAAAAAGAGAAGCTGAAGATAAATATAGTAGCTGTGGGTAGGGCTTAGCTAATTTTAGCTATCTAAAACGTATGTGTCTAGTCCAAGCTAATCGCCTTAGCTCTCTTCCTGTAGCAAATAGAGAGTAGGAGCCACCTCCACAAGGGATTCAACCAGTCCTAAGATAGGTCTCTAAGACAGGGTGATGCATCATGCTTTACCTCAACCATCCCAAAGTCTAGGTAATGGGCTCAGAGCAGATGCATAACTTTTGGATGGTTTAATATGTATCCTTAAAAGTAAAAAAGTGCTTTCATTTCTATTGAAGGAGACCAAAACACAAACTTAACAAGTGAAGTGAAAGCACTCCAGGGACTGACAATCAAACGCTTGGCTATGAAATGCAATAAGGCACAACAACATGGCTGTCAGAGATAAAGGCTGCCTCCGTTCTGCTAAGCAGGAACAGACCAAGACTTGAGCACAAGCACCCAGCCTGACTGCCCACGCTGCTTAATCATTAGTTCACTCCCTGGCAATGGTTGCATTGCTTCAACTAACTCCATCTGACACAAATATGCAATCAAGAAGACATCAATTTATCTGTGCCATTTGTTAGTAGATCATGGATAGTCCTGCTACTTCTAGCAGTACGGATACGGACAAATAATAGCATTTGTAATAGATCTACATGGATTTTTTAACATATTCTATGACCATAAACTCTTGGCTACATATCTTTCAGAGGTTTATTCTGGAAAATCTGATACGTACAAGATATTACAACAACCTACATGCCCAGCTATCAATCAGAAAATGGCTATGAGTGCATTGAGTTTGACAGCACTCTAGAACTACAACCTCTTCAAACTACATTTTCAAGGGTTTTGTGTTATGGTCATATCATAACTTTCTGACATAGCCAAACAAATGGTCACTGTTGGGGTGATATTAAGAACGTTACGGACAATAGAAGCCCATTTTCAGTATGCTACTCCTGACTTCAATACGCATTACTGTCATGCTGTCCACAACCACTCTAACATGGAGAACAATTGGCATGGTAATAGTCCTCACCTGTACTTATATACTGAGAACTTCTGAAACAGGATATCCCTGCTCCAGATTAGCTCCTAAACTGTGCCCTAAAATGTCTGTCCTGACTATCCCAGCAGTGTGCCACCACAGGTGACTGAGTTCCAGTGCCTGGGAATTTTCATTGGCATTGTTCAATTTTCTAGTGTAACCTTTGCATTCTGCATGTTTCAACAATTAGTCTCACTGCTGTAACTATAAACAGAGTATGGCAAATAATTCAGAGAGATATTCCTCTCCTGTGCACTCATGGAGATGTGATTTTGACAGGATTAGCTAAAGACAGTGGCTTTTGTAGATGTGAGGGCAAGTTTTGTACATGTTTTGCTTGTGATACTCAAATTACCATAAATGAAAAGGATACAGGTGACACATACAGAATTGACAGATTTTAAAGCAGAATCATTAGCAATACAAAAGTCAGATTTCAACCTCCAGAATGTCATGTAAAACTCAAAAATCAGAACCAACCTGCTATTTTTGTGCATAAAAGTACAGATCAACAAGTTTCTCAACCCACAGAGCAATCTACTTGACAAAGAAGTTAAAATATTACCCTAAAGAAGAGCTCTTCTTTATTGAAGCATTTCCCAAGAGAAGGAAAACACTACCACAGCCTTTTAGGATCCACTCCTTCTCCTTATACACAGCTTTTGGTTTTAAAAACTGAATCTGTCCTGAAAGCATTTTTACTTGTGTAATTAAAGTGGGAAGTAACATCCAAAGAAAATGTCAGAATAAAGAAGGTCTTAAAGATAATAACATATAAAATATTTCTATCCTGCTCTATGGTGTCACTCAAAAATTGATTTATGATCCTGTTGTTTATAGGTTTTGGAACACAGATGAGAAAAGGTCTCTTAAACCTTTTGTGTTTAAACAGCGCTGAAGTTGATGTAGGATTGTATGTCTATCTGGGTGTTGTACCTATTGAATAGATGGCCTTTCTGTTCAACATTTTTTTTTGTCTTTGAATATCAGATTCATTTGGTTTTCTTAGCAAGATCTGACATTTATTGTGTCAGAGGAATAATTTTCCTATAATTGCTCCTTGTCTGAACATTTAAATAATTTACAAGCACAAAACCTATTTGTTGTATTTTAATAAAAATGGACCAAACTTGCCACTAGTACAATTGCATGTAATGCCATTCACTTCAAAGAAGCTGCATATGCTTACACAGCAAGGAATTAACCTATATACTGTCAAAATGTTTCATTACTAGTCAGGTCAGACAATAAATCAGATCCTCTCTTTGTGAAGTACTGCAATTTATGTCTAATGACTGAAACAATTGGTATATAAAGTAATTATCAAAACTGGAAAGAAATCATCTGCTAAATTTGCAAAACCTCATTTATAATCTGAATTTTACAAAAAAAAACCAAAACAATACGATGACAGTAGGGGTAAAAAACATCTTGCAGATACAAGCTAGCCCTTCCTCCTTGCCTTTTCTGCAAGGATCCCACCTTCTGCATCTTTTCTGGCTCATTTAAAGTCCCATTGTTGTAGAATTATTGATCCTTTCAGCCTGGCGGGGACCTCAAGAAGTCTCTAGTCCAGAGTCAACACTGAATTCAGGACCAAGTTGCTCAGGGCTTTGTCCTGAAAACCTCCAAAGACGGAGAGACTGCACAAGCTTCACTGTCCTCATGGGACAGTTTCCTGTTCTCCTTATACCCAGTCTGAACCTCTCTTGTTTCATCTTGTGCCTTTTCCACCTACCATGGACCACTGTGAAGAGCCCAGATGTGTCTCCTCAATGACCCAGCAGGCACTGGGGGCCATTGCCACGTCCCCCCAAAGCCATTTGTGCTTCAAGCTGATCAAACTAAGTTCCATCAGCCTCTCCCTACAAGAGAAATGCTCTAGTCCTCATCATCTCAAGGGTCTTTGATGACTCCCTCAAACTCCAAATATTTGTTATGTCTTTGTTGTATTGTGAGGCCCAAAACTAGATGCAGTCTAACTAGATGCAGTCTAACAATTGCTGAGTAGAGGAGAGAATCACTTTCCTTTCTTTACTGGCTTTGCTCCTCGTAATAGACCCCAGAATGCTGTTGCTCATCTTTGTTGCCAGGGCACACTGCTTGCTCATGCTCAGCTCACTGCTCACCAAAATTCCAGGACATTTTCTGCACAGGTTCTCACCAGCCTGTAGTGATGCAGATGATTACTCCATCACCAGCACTGGACTTCGCATTTGTCCTTGTTTAATCTCCTAAGCTTTCTGTTAACTTTTTCCTCCAGCATGTCCAGGTCTCTCTGGATGACAACCTTGCCCTCCAGCAAGTCCCCCAGTTTTATGTCATCCACTGACTTGATGGAGGGAGATCATGTCTCCTACTTCAGGTCACTGATAAAAGTATTAAACAGGATATATCCTCACCAAGACCTCTGGGTGGGGAATTAAGCTTGTAACAGGCCTGCAGGTAGAGTGTGGCCCATTAATTACCAGTCGGTGAGCCCAACAAAGCAGCCCATTTTTCTCCCTTGTAGTTGCCCACCCATCTAGAGTGTATCCCAAGCAGGATAAAGAAATTATGCTGCATCGAGCTATACTAAAGAGCTCTGATGTATCATACCCATCCTTAAACTGAACTTCTGTACAGGCAGCTGAGCTACAGAAGATCACAGACATGTGCTGTGGTTGCTGATCATCTCTTTACTGGTCTCCATGTCACATCATGGCTGGAAATCAACAGTCAGAAAGGAAAAGTGAGAAGATAAGATGTACCCCAGTTAACTACTCGTACCATGAAATAGGCTTGATATATACCATGCCCTTCTTACCTGCACCAGGAGCTTGGCCATATTGTATCAAAGAGGACATCCCTTTCCCATAACAACATGAAAACTCTCAACATCTACCAACAACTCTGAAATTCCCCAGTGATCTTGCCAACTTTTAGTACACAGCCAATGTTCCAAGTTACCACCCTTTTCACATTGCTGAGAACATATATTGTCAAGAAGAAGATAACAAATATGATAATATATACATCTTCTAATTAATACACAAGTGTTCTAAATCATTTGCATAAAATGTCAGTCATAAAGTACAACAAACCTTTACAGTCAAGTTTCAAAAAAATCTACTTAATGACTCTCCTTCTGCAACATTAGGTAATCTGTATATTGTACATCTCTGCGAGTGACCTATTCTTTCCCACAGAACATTCACAGCCCAAAGGAAGCCCCCAAACACGGGTGAAGCAAAGCACATGTGGAATGTCCAGCTCTTTCAGAAGTAAAACCAATACCCTGAACAGAGACTTTCTGATTCTGAACTTTCACAATTTTCACTTTCATGATCCAAGCCTCTTTCCCTAAAATTCCCAGAAATTCCTTATCCACCACTAAGATTCATCATGTGAACTTCCAGAAAGATTAGGCTTCCCTGGTGGGAAATTAGGGATGGGATTGGAAATGAGTTTATAACGGGCACCTGGTTTCTGTTTTAATATGGCTACTTGTTTCTTATGAAATGACTAATACTAATACTAAATGAAAATACTAAGCATCTAAAACTAGGACAACTGAAGTGGGGGAAAGAACACTTAGATGAGCTATTTAGAAAATGCTTTCATTTTGTGATCTTCTATTCAGTTTATTCATCTGACAAAAAGTAAAGGAGACAAAAAACTAGCTGTGAAATACAAATTACTGGCCCACCAGCGCAAATCCAAGAACAGAGCATGGAGCTGTATATAAACTGGGTATCACATGCTACTTGCTAGTTACAAGTGAGTGTAATTTCTGGAGGCATCTCTTAGGATAGAATAGAACAGAACAGAACTATTTCTGTTGGACCGTACCTACAATGATTAGCTGGACAGACTGCCTGACCAATTCAGGGCTGACCAAGTAAAAGAACATTATTAAGGGCATTGAACTGAGTAGCTGTTTGCAAGGTGTCTCTCGCATGCCTACCATATTACTTACTATTTGATTTCTGCTGAAGATGCTCCTTAGGGAAGGTTCTTGCTCTCTGTTCATCAGAAGCCTTGAAAAATAT
Organism: Scolopax mira; assembly: GCA_004320125.1. Classification (NCBI taxonomy): domain Eukaryota; kingdom Metazoa; phylum Chordata; class Aves; order Charadriiformes; family Scolopacidae; genus Scolopax; species Scolopax mira. Next base: position 2,575 of record BJBW01018553.1, on the reverse strand, counting down.
CAAAATGGAGAAAAAAATAACAGTTCACTCTAGGTTAATAGGGAAGTCTTTCAAATTACAAAATATTTATTAAAATGCCACTTCATTTTTTTCACACAAGCACCGGTTTAGATTACGTTTGAACTAGCTTACCAAAGATTTTCTATTAATTTTATTGGTTGAGTTGCTGCTTGCAATTCAGCACAATCTTTGGGCCTGTGCAGTGCAGTGCTATGAAAACTGCACTTTCAAATGTGGATGCAGCACGTTTTATGGCAGGATGAAGTCCTGGGTCTTAGAAATCAAAGATAATTAAGTTCCCTAAAGGATGCAATCTTTGGGATGGTGACCTGTTGCCAGCTGAAGTGCTGTGTGCTGGAGAGAGTATAAGTAAATAGCACTTTCCTATTTCTCAGAATTGCTTCAATGAGAAATTTACACATAGTTTGATAATGGAAATGATTTCATAACCTCTATTAGGACAGTACTGAGAAAAAACAATGTTAGTTACTAATAAATTATTGACAGTACAGAAAAAACCCACCCTTATTCCTACATATTGTGTACACTATTCTTTACGTTTTAGAGTACATGCCATGATGTAAATTGTCTGCTTCTTCAAGAGAGTGTTCTGCAAACTTAACAAATAGAAAGTTACATTTTAGTGTGCAAGCAAAGTTTTTTTCTCTCTTTGCTTTATCTTACTCTTTGCAGATGAATTTCTTTGCTACATACTGTTCCTGAACCTTCCTAGATAACTATTCATACTCGAGACATGAGTGAGAGGAGGCAAGAGTCTGACTGATATCCTGGAAGAATGAGATTTTGACTGTGAAAATAAGAAATGTGTAATGTGATTAGACTAATCTCTCCCTATACAAAAAAAAATGCATTTATAAATCAAAGTTACTATATAATTTGGTTACAGGTATTCAATGAACAAATTATCCTCTTTCTTAGTTACATATTTCCATTTATATTTAAAAACCCATTGATTCTGCAGGATGAGGGGGGGTATAACTCTTTGCTTCATTATTCCAAGTGACACATGATAAATTATGCTTTTCTATGGACTTTCATATAGTTTCCTTCAGAGAAGACTCCTTTCTTTTCCTCAAGTGTTCAGCTGCTAATCCATTCTTTTACTGGAAGAGACAGTATGGCAGAAGATGAAAAAAAGTGCCTGTGAGCATATTAATCACAGAGTGATTGATGCTGCCATTAGAAGGAAAGGTTAGACAATATGCTCAGCAGTTTTTCCTGCTATGTAGAACACGGTGCCAGTCATCCAAACCGAGGACTGATCAGTGCACAGTGCACTCAAATTAATTCAATATGAGTCCTCTGAACCTAATGGCAAGACCGATAACATTCATCTATTTTCATTTTCCCTCCCTCTTTCAGCACATGGCTGAAGTCTGAAAACATCTGAGATTCATGAGACTTTTATGGTCTGACTACCAAAGTCAACTTCTTGTTTTGGCTCTGTGGGCACATCCCATCTCATACCGGGGTCAGCGCCTGCAAAACCTACCTATCTTACTAAACAGAAAAAAGGCAGTAGACAAAACAGCAAACTGGGAAAAAAAAAGAAAAACAACCAAAAAAACTACCACATCTAATTTATAATCTGTTCCGTGAAATACAGTTTCACAGAACACTTTTGCACCCTGTTTTGTCAACATGACTTAATATATTTTTATTGGAACAGATGTGAATTCTGGAATGTGGGTACACTATTAATCCAACAATATTGTAATGTGAGTCTGAAAAGGCAAACTTTTTGAAACTTCGGGAAATGCACTTGTCTTCATAAACTATTTGGAAGTAAATATATTTATTGGATCAAAGAGCACTCTTCTATCAACAGGGGTAAGTTCCAGCAGCACAATTAATCCAAGCAGAGAGAAAAGGCAATCTACATAGCCCATGACCATATAATTAGTAAAAAAAAAAAAAAAAAAAAAAACCTTCTATAGAATCATAGAATCTTCTAGGTTGGAAGCGATCTTCAAGAACATCTTGTCCAACCATCAACCTAACTGTGACAAAAATAAACACCCACACAGCAAACAAAATGCAACACCATCATTAAACCATGACTCCCAGCACCACATCAACCCGTCTTTTGAACATCTCCAAGTATGGTGCCTCAAACAGCACCCTGGGCAGCCCATTCCAATGTCTGATAACCCTTTCAGTGAAGAACTTTTTCCTAATATCCAGCCTGAACCTCCCCTGGTGTAACTTGAGGCTGTTTCCTCCAGTCCTGTTGCCAGTGACTTGGGAGAAGAGACTGACCCCTGCCTCTCTACACCCTCCTTTCAGTTGTAGAGCGCAATAAGGTCTCCCCTCAGCCTCCTTTTCTCTAGACTGAATAATCCTAGCTCCTTCAGCCTCTCCTCAGAAGACTTACTCTCCAGACCCCTCACCATCTATGTTGCTCTTCTCTGGACCTGCTCCAGCACCTCAGTGTCTTTCTTGTGGTAGGGGGCCCCAAACTGGACACAGTACTCGAGGTGGGGCCTCACCAGTGCTGAGTACAGGGGGACGATCACCTCTCGTGTCCTACTCATCACACTGTTCCTGATACAGG
>BJBW01018550.1:0-13721 GCA_004320125.1 Scolopax mira | reverse complement strand
CTGCCAGGCGTAGAGCCGCCCCGTCCCGGTGGCGCTGGCCAGTCCGACCCGACCCAGGCCGGGGAAGCGGCGGGCGGAGCGCGCCTCAGGAAGCGGCGGGCGCAAACACGCCCGGGCCCAGCCCAATCACGGAGCTGGACGGGGAGGCGGGTGTGCGGCCGCCCGGGCCCAGCCCAATCACGGAGCGGGGCACGGGGCACCGGGCTGGATGCGACCCCGCGCCGGAGGCCGTTGAGTTCCGCGCCGCACTCACCTCAGCGCGGCCGAGGCCGCGGGGCCGCGGCCGGTCCCGGCCTCTCCGCCTCTTCCTCTCACTCCGCCATCTTCCCCTCCTTACCTCGGCCACCCGGCGGGGGGCTCGCGGGGCCCGGCGTCGCCGGGCCCGCCCACTCGGCCGCAAGCCTATTGGGTGCCGTTCGTACGCATCAGCCGTCCAGTTTAGGCGGGGATTGGTCAGTCGCGCCGTCCATCGCAGGGGCTGTCCTCCCGCCTCCAAGGCTCTGCTTTCTGATTGGCTCCGGAGAGGACTCACGCCTGGAAAGGGATTGGCGCAAGCCGCGCGAGCGGGGCTGGCCTGCGGCGAATCCTCCGGTGACCTCCACAGGAATTTAAAGGAGCCTGCGAAGGAGGGTAGCGGCGGGAACGCCTAACTCCGGCACCGCGGGGTGAGGTACCGGCACCGAAAGGGATGGGGAGGTAGCGGAAGGATCTGACCCAACCCGGCCCGGCCGCAGGGAGCTGTTTCGGGTCATCCCTTCCACTACGCCCCCGGCTCCTGCCTCACGGGCACGGCCCGCCCGGCCGGGAGTTCCTCAGAAGAGCGCTAGTAACCGCTGGGGCCGCCCCTCCCCGTCCTCCATTTCACCCCCCGCCTGCGTGAGAGCCGGCTGAGCCCGCCCCGCCGCCCCCCGATTTGATTGCTCTGAATGACTGCCTTTATTCCCTCCGTCGGGGTTTGTGTCAGCTGCAACGGGTGTATATATATATGTTTTTAGCAGCAGTAATTTTACACTTCAGGCTGACGGGTGAGCGCAGTGAAGAGCGTGAAGAGGAGCCCTCGCCCATTCAGCAGGCTCTGGAGAAACACCCCCCTATAGCCGTGATTCATCGCAGCTACCGCAAGCCCTGTCAGCTGGAATCCTTCATCCATTTAACACACAACTTCTCTACTATGGAGTGTTTTTAATGCAGGCTGTCGGCTTAAACGAAACGCTTCTGCCAACTTCAGTATTATATCCACGCACTATTTAGAAACAAAGTCGTAGTCTCGAAGAACCAAAAAAGGACCTTTTAAGTTAAATTCCCATCCTAAAGTTATGGAAGCTAACAGTATTTATTTTTTTACTCTTAGCAAGTCAAAGCCAGTACTCAGATTCTTTTGCCCAGAGCGATGCCAAGCTAAGGGGCTTTCAGCTGCTTAATTTGGCACCTCTCAGGATTGATCAGCTATCAAACCCACTTTCACTTTCTGTAACTGTTAAAGAGCATTGTGAAGATTAAGGAAAACTCGTTGTAACCCTAGATTTCTGCAGGCAACCATCCACAGACTCTCAGGATGGTTAATTTGAGCATACAGATCTGAAAACAGAGACTTTATTTGCTATTTGCCAGTAGACTGAAAAATAGTTAATTTGTATTTAAATTACCTATCCCATATACTGCTTTTTCAAAAGACAAAGATGAAATATTAACTAGTTCTGCCTTTGAGCTGATAATTTTACTCCTCTTCCAGAGTTTAACCGTCACAGATTACCTTTGTTCTCAAGATTTAATTTCTACAAGCAATCAGGTATGCTGAATTGCTTACTGCTATGCTAAAAATATTAGTTTTGTGGAGATCATCTTATATCCATACAGCTTAGTTTTCAACAATTTCAAAAAATTTTAACATCTCAACTCTGAAAACTTCTCTTAGTGTCTGCCACCTTTCAAGTTACAAGATAAATAAGTAGATAAATAAGGTACTCAGCAGCTTCCAAGTGATTTATATACTTCACAACAAAGTTACTCTCTGATAATTTGGGGGGGTTGTTTGTTTATTGAATAAGGGTTAGTTGGGGTTTGTTTGTGTTTTTGGTTTTTTTTGTTTGCACTTATTACAGTATTTATGTTCCCTTTAGAGCACATTAGCAAAAATACCCACTTTCCAAGGTGGGAGCTTGTAAGGACAGACTTCACAAACTACCATTGGTATTATATACCCTTTAATTAGAACACCAGTAAGGGGAGGGGGAAACCCCCCCCTAGTTTGGAACCATGGAGAGGAGTAAAGCTCATGTTGTTATGGGAACCATAGTGCAGTATTGTGAGTGCATGTCCTCTTCAGGAGCTCATGTTCTGCACTAGTTTCCTCCACTCTACCAGCAGAATGAAGGATTATTAATTATCTGAAAACAAACTCAGTTATAAAAAAAAGTTGATCTGTAAGGCCTGCTAGCACTATTCTACTGGTATTTAACTTTTCCAGTCATTAACAGATAGTCAATTACCATACAGGAATAGTTTTGAGTTTGGTTGTGTTTGGCTTTTTTTTTTTTTAATACAGTGGAGGGTTTATTTATGGATTGATAAATACAATATCCAGTCTCACTGGGACAATAAGGCACAACTGTAGGTTACAACTATATAGCCAGAAGAGAGCAACACCTACTTTTAAGCAGATCACAAAACCTACAAACACTTTTTTACTTTTCAACCCATTAACATTGTTACATTCCTATTTTACATTACATGGTCATAAAACTGTAATACTTCTCATAAGAGTAGAGGTTTTTAATTTACATTTCTATCTGGAATTGTGCCGCACTCTGCAAAACAATAAAGTGCAACATTTTACTTTGCAATTCCTTCATTTAAAACAAATCAAAAAATCCTTCAGAGACTCACATTATTCTTTAACAGAAGTGATGATTAAAGGAACTGAGGAAAAAAAAAAGGAAATGCACATTTGAGGGTAATTTGAGACTGGTAAGTATTTATAGAAATGTTAACACATGACATAGAGAAGCAGTTAAAACACTGATTCTTCAATAAAGTAGCTCCCAAGGGGTTTTTTTTTTGTTTTATCAGAAGGATCTCCCAGACTGTAGGATGCTACAGCTGAACTAGATGAGAGCATTTGCCAATCTAGCCACAGAAAATCATGTTACTATTGAACCTTCAATAATTTTGATCTCTAGAATTTATCATCAGCATTACATTAATGGTATTAATCATCTTACACTTGCAGAGAGATTCGTGTAGAAATATATTCTGAAGCATTTCAGGTAACAGCTACTTCCCCAAATTATATTCTTAAACCAGAGCTTTCATAAATACAGCTACCACCCTCAGCACAAACCTAAGAACCAGGACTTCCATATTGGAATCTGGGCCACTCTGACTTAAAAGAGAAAAGAAGAAAACACTACTAAGTTTTACGACACTATTAGCAGGGGGCAGTGACAGAACTACTAATCCAGATTTTGGCATGACTGGTTTTCTTGCATTACATACACTGGTACTGCATTATGTACACTTTCAGAGGCAAAACCACCCTGATGAGAGGAGGGATCCTAGAGCAAAGGAACCCAGAGAGGGCACTTCATGGTCCACTGGCAGTCAAGCCCATAAGCTACTCAAAGGAAACAAGTTTCTGCATCTACTATTGGAACAATTTAAGTGACTTAGTGCAGAATTCCTATTCCTTTTGAGGGCACCCCAGCCTGTCTCCACCACAGATTCTCCTATTGTCTCTGAGTTCATCCCACAAAGAATAAGAACTATTTACAGTACTCTAGCCTATCATCATGCATTCAGTGCTACTTGTACAATGAAGCTGCAGAAATTGAGAAATCCTCAAGTAAAAGGCAGATTTGAAAGCAGGGAATAATCAAATCTGCATATAAGGAGCCAAATAGGCAAGCAAAAACCAAAAATAGCAGGTGTGATGTAGTGTTTCTACTGGAAGCAAAATGAATCATTATCATGACACCTAGTATCTGAGTAGATGCTTGTCTCCAAAATGTTTCAGAGGGCACTTCTGTGGCGTGTTCTCTTTTTTTCCATTCTCAGATTCAGAGCTCAGAAGAATCAGTTTGTAGATTAAACAGCAGTACACGAGGAGAGACATTTTTGTTGAAACAGTAGTGCAGAAGGAGACAAGGGAGAAAAGGTAAAAAAAAAATGGAAAGAAAATATATAAAAAAAATAAATGCTCCTTTCCAAGTTGTATGGCAGCCATTTCCCTTTGTTCCTGATGCACAGGGAATGTTCACATTGGTAAAACAAATCAGGGAGGGATTGGAGATGTACTGTATACGCACCAGTAGCAATGCTCTGTGGGAAGGTGCTAAGGAGAAAATGAAGTTTATTCATTATATAGTAGGGGTAGAAAGCAATAGGTTCTCCATCCATCAGTGAAGAAATCGAATGCTCATTTTCTGCTCTACATCCACCTTCTCCAAAACCTGCAATAAAATTCAGAAACAGCTACTTAAGTTACTGTACACACTTCTCTCCTACAAGGTTTCTTACTCTACTACAGAGGAAATAGGCGGGAACACAGGATGTCTTCAATTTGGCATGCCAGTCTTTCATCTAGTGACTGCTATGTTTCCTTCTGGACTAAGGTCCTTCCAAGAAAAGAAACTTCATCCACTTAAAGCTGGAAGAAGGTTGTCAACCAAAATGCAACTAATGCAGTTTCAGTCTGCCAACAGCCCAGAAAGGCTTGGATTGGATTCCCAGAAGTAGGCTACGTGGGAATGCATGGCCAGGAAGCAGAAGGGAGAATGGAGTAGAGGAAGGGGCATGAGCACTCATTGAAGAGCTAAAGTCAAGACCACAGCATCACTAACACAAATTGTTGTAAAACAGCTGGGAAGTTCATTTGCTAAATTGCTATTAACACTGAGGTACGAAGATATTAAGTCTGCTCTAGACTGTTTCAGGCAGTAGATTTCAGTGTTCCAAGATCAGAATAATTTAAGTTTGAAGAGACCTCTGGAGGTTTTTTAGACCAACTCTCTAAACTCCTGCTTAAAGCAGAGCTTAAACCTAGATCAGGTTGCTCAGGGCCTTGTCCAGTGAAGTTTTAAATATCTCCAGGGAAGAAGTTTCTACATCTCCAGCATCTATGATCATCCTCTTGGTAAAAAGTTTTCCTTACAGCTGACCAGGACTTCCAATATTTCTGTCACCTCCTGTCCTGTCTTTGTCCAGCTCCAAGACAAGTCTGGTTGCTCTTATCAATACCATCCCATGAGGTAGTTGAATACTGACACAAGTTGTGTCACTAACAGATAAAATCTACATGTGAAAACTCATTGGCAGCATTATAGCACAATTACTACTCTGTTGTGACCATACTAGTCAGGGTATTTGTGTAGAAAGAAATGATTGCAAAAGAACAGTGTGAAAATTTTGGAGTATATTCAGCGCTGTAGCTTATGTAAGAGTATGAAGAAACATAGGAAATAATTATTAGTATAAAAAATAAATGCCCTGATAAAGAAGACAAGAAAAACAGAGTATACGCCTTGCTAGCCCAAATATTTGCTAGTATATGTCTTGCTTGGCCCAAATGCAGGCAGACAGGTCTACCTGAATGACCACTTCTCTGTTTCCATTTGCATTTATGTCTGAATAACCTGCCCGTTACTGAGCAGTTTCATTTAATCATTAAAAAGGTATTTTACCAACCTTTACAAACTCTGCAAAGGAGATGGCACTATCCCCATCTTGATCAGCTTCCTGGATTGTCCTGTCAGCAATGCTGCCCAGCTGCTCATCTGAAATGTTTACACCAACCATCATCCGTAATACCTGTAGCACACAGAAGACCCCAGATTATTATGGGTTTTTGTTTGTTTAGGTTTTTTTAATACAAGCAAAAAATAACTATTATCGATATAGGAACAGAAGTATTCTTAGTGCTGTTTTTCTTGTGTATGCTATCAAAATAACACCATACAAGAACAACCCTGGAGGATTTCCATAGCAGTAATTTCTAGGCAGACTTCTATTTGTCCTTTGTACATGAAGGCTTTCAGGAAAGACAACTTCCTTTTGGAGCCACCTTTGACAAAGAATCCTGCTTTTTCACTAGGCAGCAGGAAGAGGCAGAAGTATGAGAAAGCTTTTGGAACTAGAAATTAGTAAGTTTTGTTGCAATGCTTTTGGCTATTTTTTCCCCCACAACACATACTGACATTTGACTCAATTTCTACTGTTTGAGATAGTTGGTAAGGGTACAGTCAAATGATAACTGCCATTACTCTCTACAGTTAGTAAAGCATTTTCTGTGAACACAGAGGAGGGCAGTTTCAGACAAAAGCAAATGCTTTTCCTACATCAGGAACCACAAATTGCCGTGTCTACTTCCCAGGATTAGTAGTATGTAATTACTCCTAGCTTAAGCCTAGTTTCATATCTATGCAGCACTGATGAACTCTGATTGCCTTTGCTGCACTTTCAATAAGCTTTATTTTACTGAGAGGGTGCAGAGAGTATCAGGCAACCAACCTAACCCACCTTGAGGCTTGTCCCTGTGAAGTCCTGTTAGAAGCACCTTTGAAAGTTGTAGAAGGTGGTTCTTAAGGGGCTTAGAGTATTTGTGGGATATTTAGGATCTGCTTAGCCTACCACTCTGATAGAACAGCCTGGGCTACCAAATGAGATTAAAGTCTCATACCCTATCTAAAGCTTTAAACAACAGATAAGCAATTAGCCACCAAATTCCTTCAGGAACTCTTTTGAGAAGACTGTTCTAACTCTCCTCTTCGTTCTAAGTGAGTGTGAAATCACAGAGAAGGCCATGACATAATAATTCAAAATTCAAAGCAGCCCTGTGTTATTTACCTGAAGAAGCTCATCCCTGGAAATCTTGTCATCTTTATCCAGATCATATAACCGAAAAGCAACTACAGGGAAGAAAAGAATGGGGCAGTTTAATTCAAGTGCCATTATTTTTCTTCATAACAATGCATTTCTAAAAAAAAAAAAAAAAAAAAAAGAGTAACTATTCATTAATTATTTTAAGAGAATTAGCTTGGACCTATTAGCTTGGACCTTTAATTCACCATAAAATTAATGTTCAGTTCCACAAAGTGTTATTACCACATACTGGAATAACATTGTTGCCAAGAAGTCAAAAATCTTACTTAAGTACTTTGAGTACTTTCAGAAGCACTCTGCTTGCAGAGGCATTTTTATAAAGCCCCAAGCCATGGAAGTATAATTACCACTAAGATAAATTCAATCCTTTCACTTCAGAGCCAACCATTTCTACATTACCATTAATTCTCTTTCACCGTATTCTGGATAATATATGACAGAAATTTCTAAGTGCTCTGAGGACTGTTGCCAGCTTTGATTAGTGAGCAAGAGCATTCCGCTCATGTACTGTAGGCAGACATCCAAATACTCAAGAAAGTACTCAGCTGAAGGTGAGGAAAAGCACTCTATTATATGGAAGACTGAAGGAAGAAGCAGAAAAGCCCATTCATATATGGAATGCAGCTTCTAAAGCTGAAATAACTTTGGATGCAAACCATTTCAAAACATGAAACTTTTGGAAAGGCACATATATTAATCAAGATTCAACCAGTTCCAAATTCCAATACAAGAATGGGTCAATTGTTGACATTTCCAATAGGTAAGCTTGCAAATTAATTAAAAAAAAACCCTCAACATAAAAATCACGTATTGGAGGATATCATTCCACAGGGAATAACACAGTTCAGAAGAACCCAAGCTCCTTTCACTCCTCTCCCAGAAAACCAAATAAGAACAATAACTGCTTCTATAGGAAGGTTCACATTTCTTACAGTGGAGCTTGTTGCTTCGGCTGTTCAGCGGTTCGGGCCCATTCTGGTCTTTGCTCTTTTCATTATCTTCTATGGGTCGGAAGTGGGCTAGTGTCCTCATGAATCCACGGAAATTCACCTGGTCCTCTCTGCATAAGCATTTCAGCAGGTCAGTTTTAGCACTGCTTACACAAACTCTTTATTTCAGCAAAGAAGGGTATGAATGTCTAAAGCATTAACACCACGCAGACACTCCCACCTCCCCAGGGTTTGGCTGCCTGTGCTCAAACCCAGCTCTGATAGAGTGCAGTTGCACCCTGGGATCACACTGCTGTGAAATAGGATGCATAAAAAAAAGAGAATTCTTGTTGAGGGCTCCTCTCCCGTTGCCTGCAAGCTCTATTTAAGCTCAAGCCCTCACCCTTGGCCCGTGCTTGAGCCATCCTGCAGCTATGCCAGAGTCTGGCAACGTATCTTGCTGATCTGGACCCTGTTTCCTTGGACTGTTTCCGTGGACAATAGTCACTGGACCTGCTCTGCTCTTCTGGTTCAGGTGCTGTGTTGTTTGTTAGTGAGTACCTCACCCCTGCTAGCTTTGCTGTCACCCTCACCTCCTGCTTGTGGGGCAGCCATTGCTCACTGCTCCCTGACAAATGGTTCTCTTCTCTAGAGTCTCTGTGGGAACCAGCTACACAAGTACTTTCCAGGATTCCTGCTTTCTGTTCAGGAAACCCTGCCTGGTATTGGCTGATATTATGACTTGATTAGGCAATCCAATCTTCATCCATCAGTAATGACAAATGTGTTCAAGAACAGCAGCAGATTCCACAGAACAATCTATACACTTAGAGGCTAAAAGATTAAAACTAAGGTTTAATTAGTTAATTGCAATACTACTTAAAATAAACCAGTACTGCTACAAACTTTAAGAACTGAAGTCCATACATGCCCTTAACTTTGTTTAGAATGTCCAGCAGCATAGCAAAGAAAAACTGTGGAAAACCACAACATGAAGCCTGAGTTTGTCAATGAATAAAGCACACAAAACTCTTGTAGGCTGTGAAGTATTTCTCATTGCAGAATGAAAATATGCTGAGGAAACAATACACCCACATGTTTCATGACAAGTTCGAAACTGTAGTAGTAAATTCAAATTCTGCGTTTAGGTATCAGCATTTCACTCCTATCAAAACTTCTAACAAACTATAAATTTTGTGCCTGCTCACAGATTCAATCCATTGGAACTCACCCTTCTGGAAAGAAGGCATTGATAATTCTGTCTCCCAGTGGATTGATGGCAAGCTCTGGAATCCGCTGGAAGTCTTCACGGCTAAGTAAAGCAAGAACACAAGAAATCTGCATAAAGTTGAAGTCAGAGGAGAAAAAGTTGCTTAAAAAGAAGTCACAGTGGAAAAAAAAATTCTATTAGAATATGTGGATCATCTGTGGTTTTTGGCGGAGTATGGTATTGTCCCAGAATCTCAAACGGGGTAATCTGGAAAAACCACAACAACTCAAGTGGTTCAGTACCAAAATAATAATAATAAAAAAAAAAAGCCGACTTTCATTTTTGAAGTGATATTTTCCTTCAAAGTCATTTCTGATTCTTTCCTTACGTTGCAAACTAGTTGGCATCATTACAGGAAGGTTTATAACATCAACAGTGTTAGCATCTAAGAAGTATTATTAACATGATAAATGACCACCCCTAGTCTGCAACGTAACACAGCCTTGGCATTGCCTTTTGCTTTGTTTTGTGTCATTAGTCATAGAGAAAACATGATTTAAAGAGTTACCACACCCTTGAGGACTGCTGCATTTTAAGCTATAGCTGAAGGGCAAAGTATGCATTAGCGATTTAGGCAGGAGATGCAGTGATGTGGAAAAGCTATGCCCTAGTAATCAAATTTTAACAGGACTTTAGTGTCAGTGCTAACATTTACAGGCCAAAACCAGAAACCGTGCTCTCTTCCACACAGAGTAAAATCCTAACGCTTCAGATTTTTAACTTGTGTATCATTGATTCTTAGTGTTGAGCCTCAATTTACACTTGGCATTTCAGCCTCCAGTTCTGCTTTCTAAAAGGAGATTAACAATTAACCACAAATAATTCCCCAGGTTTCAAATCTACTTGTCCTGTCATTATCAGGATTGCAGTAGACCATTTTTGCTTATTAAGAGCACATTACTGAGTGACTGTTATAATTGAAATAGCTGTAACAGCCATAAAAGTAAATGCACACACGATCCAAGTTATTCTCCACTTTATAAACCAGGGCTTCCTGAAATCATTAGGGACCAACTTCACCTGGCTGAAGCTGGAGCTTACAGGAAATGTGATGCCCTCTGCTTCTTCTGTGTTTTTGTGCCATGGCAACAAGGCTCCTCTAACATACCTTTCCCAGAACCTGGCTGCTATTAAATCCTTGCTTAACCATAATGTGCAAAGCAATCTTTAACTGCACGTTATCATTATGCAGGCCAACCATCTAATGTACATGCCAGTGCCTTCATACTTAGACATACTCTGCAGTAAAGAATTTGTAGATTCTAAGACAGACAAGTGTTTCTAAGCATGATTATACCCTCCAAGGCAGAGCAGACCCCTTACAGTAAAGCAGCTCTGCCTTACCCCAAAGGCTGCAAGAAACCTACCAGACTCAATTTTTCCTCCGTTATTTCTAGTGCATTCTTTTTTTACTTCTAGATATCAGCAAAGAGAATTGTTCCTTCAACAGGAACAACAAGGGTAGGACTGCCTAGAGCTGAGGGAAAGCAAAACAATGGAGAGCAAACCATATGTGAAACAAGCATTAGAGGAAAGGAAAAATATCCAGAAAAATATTTCAAGAAATTACTTGAAAAAGGGAAATAATTAAAAGTACTAAGGTGTATCGTGCAACATGGTCAAACAGATTTAACAGGTTACTACTGAAAAGGTTTCATTGCACCCTTCCCTTGCTAACATTAGCTTTGTCATTCATCAAACCTTTGGGTGGTCCAATGTATTTCACTAACCCCCCCCAAAAGTTCCCCACTTTCCTCCTTGCCATCTTCCCAATTATCTTTCTGTTGAATAAGCAACTTGAAGCAGTTCAAAAAACTTCAAAAATCTAACGGCTGACAAAGAGGTGCTTGGAGCCTGTAGAAATGATAGTGAAAGAGGATGGACATCCTTCTCTTTCACAGCCAGCCAGCCATCTCATCTAACCTTCATCCTTACACATGCTCTAGATAAATTTAAAAAGTAGAGAAGTAATCAGTTTATAAACATTAGGCCAAGAAACAAGCAAAAAGTAAAGGTGATAATTAGATGAGCAGGGTGGTGGGGGGAACAGTGTGAATAAAGCATTATCAAGGATGGAAGTGTATAGACTGTTCTAGTACCCTATCATTCTCCAACCCAAACCCATATCCTGCCTCTCCTGTCTGTTTTAGATAAAACTAAAAATCCTTTGCATTTTCTTAAGAAAAGGTAAAGGATTCCACATTCAGAGAGCTACCTTTTATGTTTTACTGGGACATCCTGCAATACCAGTTTAAACTAGTAAAAAAAACCTGACACCTTTCCAGGCCGAGATAATTCAATTCACTGACAAAGATTAACAGATGGCCCAGCTACCTCTTGTTACCCTTCTCTCAGGACCAGAGGCTTTTTTAAGTTTTCCAGGAGACACCATCTTGTGAACAGCTTTCATAAACATGAGATACACACAAACTTGGTGTGTCTATTTTCCTTATATATCAGCTTTCAGAATACTTACCCTTCCTTGCTTTTTCCAAACTCACCAGGCTACACCAATTGATGTACAATAAAAAAAAAAATTCTTCTGAAGTGCTTAACCTGTCATTTCCCCATCACAGAAGAAACTACCTTAAGTGGGAGGCTCCATGCAAAAATTACATGCAAAAGTAGCAGTTTAGACAAGTATTTTCTTTTTATAACTGTATAGGTGTCTGCCTAGAGCTACTGACTAATAGATAAATGTTGGAGCACATCTATTCTTTTGTGGTGTCCACTTGAGTAACAATCCAAAAAGGAAATTAACTGAAGTAAGCACATACTTATCCTTGTCATACATTTTCATTTCCTTGGAAATCAGAATATAAAGTAAAAAAAACCTGCACGCTGATTTCCTCCTGACCTAGACTTAGAAGAACTATGTTTCAGATTTTACAATTCAGATGTAGGTATGGACATCCAAGGGTATCAAGCTTTTGTTTTGGCAACTCAGCATGTCACAATATTGAAATCAAATGTGACAAAAGAATTTTCAAAGAAATGGTTTTATCCTGGCTCTTAAAACCTGGTTTCATTCAGGTGATGCAAGTCTGAGGAAGCTTACTCATTCTGTTTAGGAAAAGTGAAGCTAAGGAAAAATGTAACATTTTTCTACACTTGTAAAGAATTTATAAGAGTTAATCCACAACCATGGGTGTAGTCATTTAGAGGATAATAAAGGAGGGGAGTGGAAATAAGCCAAAACAAGGCATATGTGGTTTTGTCTCCATCCATATTGTTCTCTTATGTCTCATTTACGTAACTTTAAAAATAGAGTGTCTTGAAACTGCATGTGGGTACACTGAATAGAAACATCTGACTAGGATAGATTTCAGCTTTTGATTATAGTTCCAGAATGAATTACCTATCTTCTCTACCCACCAGGATTAATCATCATCATCTAGCAGATCTTCTGTACCAAGTGCTCTTTACCTTGCCCCCTTAATACATACATAATAAGGAAAACACAGGGTTTTTTTTCTCATCTTCAGAAGGGTTATATGCCTTTAAAGATTTATTTCATGCTATAAAGAACCACCTGACACTTCTTTTCCTGGTAAGAGTCACATGAGTGATTTGTCATGCCTGATTTGTAGGTGAAAGGTATAACTCATGGAAACAATCATCCTTGCTCACAGGAAACATATAGAAGACATGCCTTCTAAACTGTTTGGTGGTAGTAAGTAAGCATTAATTCTATCCCTTTAGTCTCAAAGTAGCAAGTTCTTTCATTTGTATTTCAGAAACCAACATTTATGACCTTCCAAGCTGCAGTTCTTACTCTCCCCTCATTGTTTTATTCAGGAAGTAGTTTTCCATTACTCAAGTCTAATGGTTTCCACATATTGTGAGTGTCAGGACAGGTTTCAAAATATGAACGCCACTAAGTGAGCCACCTTTGGGAGCAGGCTATGCTTAGAGGCCAAGACTGCAAGTTAATGGATCACAGTTTGCACAGCTGCTGGGATTTTTCCAAACTAACTTCACTTCCTTTTCCAAGTACCATGTGATTATCGACAGCAAGTCAGACTCCTCCCGATACTGAACACCATGAAACTAAGCATTGGGCAACAGACATTCGTAGCATATTTAATTATTCACTTCTCTTACGTAAACAGAGTACAATCCCTTTGAAGTTTATACAGACTTTATGGAGTCCACAGGTGAATTTAAAGTTGGAGAGAGGAGTTGAGGAAGAGTGTGTGCTAGGCTCAAATTGTGCTAGGCTGGCAGCCATCACCTTTATCAGTAAAGACTAACACCGCATACAAAGTCTGAAGAGGCTGTTAGTGTTCTTCTTTCAAGTAATTTACTTTTGAGACATAATTAGCATTAACCTTACCTACAGTATCATCAGCTGATCTGTATGTCACAATTGCCAATTAACCAATGCTACAATTTAAATGATACCTTGGCTTCAGTGATAGAGTGGGCTTAAGAAGTTCCTGCCCATCCCATCCCAAGCCAATTGTTTCCACCCCCACAGTCCATTTTGTCATCCCTTCAGCTACGCAAGTCCAGATATTTACAGTACAGCCACAGTCCAAATCACTGGAGTCAGTCAGCTCAAAAATATCTACACAAACCAAAACGGGAGGGAGAGTATTTTTAACCAAAAATAATCACTTGGTAGTCCTGTTTACAGTACAACT
>BJBW01018548.1:374-17007 GCA_004320125.1 Scolopax mira | reverse complement strand
CTATATGAAAGATAGATTTTATGGCTGAATAAAAACCAACGGTAGTTTAAAAGTGTCATTGCATGGCCTTATTTGAAGATTTTTTCCTCAAAAGAACATTTACAGTTTGTTGTTAAAATCACTAATAGAAAAAAAAAAAAAAGATTAAATTATTTTATCATTAACCACAAATTCAACAGGAAAGGAAGATCAGTTGAGTATTTTATCATTCTGAAATGTGCAGCCTTTAAAATATTTAAGTATCCACATTAGTTCTTGTCAAACTAGCACAAAGCAGTGCATAATATGACCTATGTGTAAGAGCAGAACAAGATAAGAGGATTTGGTAAGGGTGAAATATTCACAATATGGTTACTTCGTGCAACAGTTAATAATTTTCTTTCCTGGCACGATACTATTACTACTGCTGCTACAATTTTTATTATTATTTATTATTATTGTTATTGCTGTCTTTATTATTATTATTTTAAAAAATCCTGAACAAAAATTAAAAAAAAAATCTTTCTTTATTAGGCAGTTCAGCAGTACTACTAAAAAATAATGAACCCTTGCTGGTGACAGAAAACTTCAGCACAGCAGAAATCAGATTAAATTTCATTGTCCCATACTACAGAATCAATTTCAGGTACTACAGCTTTGTATCAGAAGGATTGGTCAAATTTTATTAGAATTGCCACAACCCTAGTGAAATCAGAGATCTCCCTTTCCGCAGACCAGAACTCTTCCTGAAGTGACTTACTGATTTCAGAGGACATATGTAGAAAGACTTTGTCTCTCCTCGAAGAGAATATTGAAAAAAAAAACCAAAACAAATACATCCTCTAGGAATGGAACTAATGACATTTAATTTCTGACATCTCTCACATGCCAGTACTGTAAAGTGTACTAAAAAAAGTTCGCTTTTCCTCATTAGGAAATTCTTCCTAATTTCTGAATGAGGATTAAGGTCTCCCTTCTTTGAGAGCGACTCATTTCATGGAATATGCAGAAGCTTAATATATTCATAACATCCATTCCTAACAAGTCAGCTGGAAAGTGGACACTGGTTTCCAAGAAGGTGTTGCTGGGTGGGAGAAAAGGCATTGATCAATAGGGAAACTTGTTGAAGCAAAGTGATCTGTCTGAAAATCTCCACTCTAAGCAAGTAGCTAGGAACTCCACTTCAAGCAGCACATTTAAGCTGTGATCATAACAGAGTATAATATTTTTAATTTCATGCCAAATTAATGATGAAATAAAAATTATACTAACAACAATAAAAATGTGTGGACATTCAAGAGCTAAACGTAATTTTAATATTTAAATGACTAATTTGCAGTTCAGGAACGTAAAATACAGAAAAATAAACCATTGCAAAATTAGGATCATATAATTTGATCATTCTCACAAGCAATTTCATATTATTATTTTTGTTGAAAATATCTAAAAAGTAAACAATTCTTTTAAAGCCCTAAAAACTCTCTGAAAAAATAGCTGTGTTATAGCAAGACAGTTTCTAAGAACAAACAGCAAATACCTATCTCTAAATGCTCAAGTTACAACTGCTGTTATAACGGGGATCAAAACAGTGTAGAAGCAGTTATAGACCTAATGCATTCAGAGAGGACGATGTAGTCTGACAGAGCTGATGCTTTTGATTTTATAAATTATTGGACTTAAATATTATCTTATATGTTTGCAGCTCTTTGATTTGAAAAATCATTTTCTATACACCCAAATATAACATCCTGTCGGGGGACTGATAAATGCAAAACATCACAACTTCTCTAGCCAAAGCAGAAAGTCGTTTAAAAATATGTTAAGATCTTGCTGTGGAAACAACTGAAAATGTTTAATAAATACATCTGTAGGTGTGTTCTTAAGCAAAAGCATCATATAGTAATTTATTTTGCTTCAGAAGAGAGGAACCTCATGGATTTCAAAATTTGAATTCCATTACAAAATTAAATCTTTCTCAGGAAACTTCTATCTCAATATTCAGCACAAAAGTAGTTTCTTACTGATAACTCTTTGAAATGCTAAAGAGGAAAACACTATGCTTCCCATCTTAAGCAAACTCAGTTGTGACTATTAGTAGTATCAGAGACTTAGAATGTTATTGATGTATTTCTTCACTGTATTTTCTTAATTTAAATTGAATTTACAACAAATCAAGAACAATAATAAGACCTCAAATTAAACATATAGTAGTGTGCCACAAATTCAGTTCAAAATCATTTTCTCATCAAACAAACAACCAAAACATAATCATTTATTGCATTGGAGCACAAGCCCACCACATGCTATTACAGTAAAAGCTAGGCATTATTTCCATCTGGCTTTGCACACACAGGATGTTGTATAAACTACCAGAAGAGCTCTATTTCATTGTAATTAAAATTTAGTGTTACACTTAAGCAATAAGACAACTCCAGGAGATGTGATTATCATGAGATAATGACCTTGGGGTGTTACAAGGCAAGGAAGCAACCAAATGCCTCTAACCCTCCAGGGGGTGTGATTATTTCAGAATAACCACACCCCCTGAGGTTGTGTGATTAGTATCAGAGACAAAGTCTGTACCGAGAATACAAATATGATTTTGCAGGGAAATGTTGGGGGGCTGGTCTCGATAAAATTGGTAATGAGGAGTGCTGAAACAGCAGTTTTGGATGAGTTGTGTTGTTCACATGCTAATTCTTAAATGTCTTTAAGAACTCTCTGGACACATATAGAGCTGACAGTGATGTCATACCTGTATAAGTAATCCTCCATAAATGCACAGATCTAATCTTTTCCTCCTATTTTCATTTCATAATTTCCATTTCATAATAGCAATAAACCATGGTAAGCAATGCATTTCTAGGGTATTATTCCACTTCTCAGGTGGCTGAAGTCACTCAACCTTTAGCCTCGTATCTTTCAAGACATCTGAGAAGTGCAATAATTCCCCAGAAATGCACTGCCTGTCATGTCTTATTGCTTAATTACTTTGTACTTACCAAGTAGATGCTCTTTAAATGAATGCAGAAGCACAGTATGTTTTACAATTATGGTGTGTATCGGAGCAGTATAACACTGTTATGGCAAAACATAAAATAAGTAATTGTTCCAGCAGAAGTACAAACTAAAGCTGCAGTACAAGCTATGTTGGGTGTAGAACACTTTATTATTCTGATAAGTATCTCGTATATGGTTAAGTAATGGGACATGTTCAGCTTTAATAAGGATACAAAACAAGGACCAGAATGAAAAGATACAACAGATAATGCAAAAGTAAACTCTAATAATAGAGTTTATATTCCTCTTGTTATTGATAGCTTTGGGAATATGTTAACATTTCTGAAACTAGTGAAATCACATTAGTAGTGATTTTAGTAATGAAAAATGAGTCAAATGGTGAAGTGTATTAGCAAAAATGGGGAGAGGTCACATACTGCTATTGATCTTTCAGAAAAGAAAGTGCTCCAAAATGGGGCAGGGAAAATAAAAAGCAGTTTTTACTTGCAGTAAAAGGAAATCCTGTTGTATTTTTTTTTATGAAACCCTTAAAACTGAGATGTTTTTCACAGTTGTGAGCAACAGGAAGGGATGTGAATGAAAAACTCCATTTGCACAATTCCTATGAGAACTATTGTTGAAATCATCATAGCTAGCCGCTGTAAGATCTCACTTAATTTTCTTAGTGGAGTGGTTTCTATCCTTCCTTTCCTCTGGAAGCAAGCATTTATCTTAACTGGTGAAAAAAAAAAGGAAGCCAAGTGAGAGCTGCTCAGACTTCAATTTTTCAGAACTCAGACTAGATTTTGCGTGTATTCCTATCAACATAAGTTCACAGTCTAATTCTGAGCTACAAAAGCTCAGAAATGAAAAATGTAAAAAAAAACCTGGGAGCATGGATAGGCGTATCTTGAGTTCAATATGTGTTGAAAAACATAATCTTATGACAGAAAACAACTTCCCCTCCTAGTGCTACTAAAAATAATGTTCATCTTTTTAAACCAAGAAACATGTGAACCCATACAACAAAATATTCACTTTTGTCTACCGAGTTCAGAGCCCTATCTGTCTAGGAGGAGCCACACTCAAAGGTTCATCCAGCCCAGAAATTCTATTGCAGTATATACTATAGTATATACAAAACCAAGGAAATCACTTGACCGCCAGCTGAACCAATTTACAAAGGTTCTATTCAAGGATACTAAGCTCAAAGACAGCCTTAATTGTCTGGAAATACAAAAAAGATAAATTTAGCAGTGTAACAAAATAATATTTATTCAAAACTATTTTTGCCTATGTTGCCTACACCTTGTAAGTAAACTGCTATGGAGAATAGATATGCTAATAGTGATTGTCTCATTTTAAAGTGTTTCTTTACGCTAATGTAATATATTTCAATAACAGAACTATAATGCTTCATTAAAGGAAAAATGCCTGAAAAAAAATTTATTTTATAGTTACCAAATATGTCTGAAATTGAATTTTACCTTACACTTACCAAATATCTGTCTTACATTCCCTCCTTTTGACTTTCTGGAAAAATTGGCACTTGGATCTCCTCTGAGAGAAGTCCCTCCCCTCCAGAGAAGGAGGGCCATCCAAGGCAGCACTACAAAAACAATGGACTGGCAGACATAAAGATATAAATACAGTATTGCAATGTTTCACAGCAATTCTTGCTTCATATGATATATAAAGAAGCAAATCCCTTTTGAAGAAACAAGTCTGAATTTAGCTAAAATTAAATCCAAAGCCTGGTAATACGTGACTCAAGGAAATCATAATACATAACATGCAGCTTATGTGAATTTATAGTATGTAGCTATGAACCTGAAAGAAAATCTTCTCGACATTTTCCTCCCAAATTAATAATATAACACTCTCTCTGTCCATTGCAGCATGAAGATTAAGTCATGTTCTAACAAGCTCCATCACTTTCTGCATCCGCTTTGATGCTAGGAACTTATCTATTAAGGCTGAATACTTGTAGTGAGAAATTTTAATACTTTGCCATAGTAGACTTTCCATGCTAGCATCCTAATTTTCTTGATAGTTACTGTCACTGCTACCCTTAATTTAGAGCACAGAATTGGCACAATGGTAAATTATGGTGCTCCTCAAAAGCTTCACCTTCCAACCCCAGCACTGCAATTGTGTCAGAATTTGAAAGAAGAAGAAGAGTTTATTTCTCAGTGAGTGTGATGTCACGTTGAGCAAGAAAGAACACATGAAGTGAAGAGATTTGCAGTGCCAGTGTGCTAGTTCAGAGCTCGTCACTCACATCTGAATTTCTGGAGCATTGTTCCTGGCAATTTTTTAAACTTGTCACTTCAAACCTCCCTGAAAACAGCTAATAGAAGTGGTGCACTGAGTTGGCATAATGTTGAATGTCATTTAGGTGTAGATTATATTCGCTTCATCTATTCAGATATCATCTGGTTTTATTCAAAAAAAAAATAAAGAGCGCCTGCAAAGAGAAAATACAGCACACAGGAGAGCAAAAAGAAGTGATTTTCTTCTTAACTACTAGGAGATTTATTTTGAACTGATCTTACTTGGGTGGTGATAGCTTTTCATGTCTTGGGTAAAGATATGGAGGGTAGGTCAGAGATGAAGTTATGTAAAAACTACAAACTGTTTTTCAAAAGCTGAGAGAAAAATTGTCAAAGTACCTCATGAACATTGTTTGATCAGCAAGAGCCTCCAGCAATATTAAAAATCCATACTGGGGCCATGCATAAATATAGTCACAGAGGCAAAGAAGCATGATGTATTATCCCAGAGGATGGTATCATTTGTATGTTCTCTGTGGACCCAAAAGGTCTTGTAACCCTCAGTATGAAAATGTTCGATTAATTAACCTACCTGGTTTCATCTCAGCTAGAGCCAAGACTATAATATACAGCCTGTGAGTGACACAGACTATATTAAAACAAGGAAAGTCAGAAGCAAGTACCCTAGGCTACATTCTGACTGAAACGTGACATCACCTTCCTACTTCTTGGTTCCCAGGAACATAGAAAGGGGACTTACTTATGTTTCAGAGGGAAAAAAAACAAGAGCCAGGATGAATGGGCAATGAAGACTCTGGCATGCTCAGTAGCACATTTCTGCAAAGAGACCGAGACATTGCTATACAGTACTAGCCTTTTTTTCTGGCCTGTCAAAGGGCAGAGATGGTTTTTTTGTCCACCTGGCAGCCAGGAGCTGGGAGACAGGCAGAGGAACAGGCTAGATGGGCCACCCATATCAATCAGCATTTCCCTACCTTGGCCATCTGGCAAACCCCCTACATTTCATCCCAGTTTACACACCAGAGAGGGAGCTGGAGAAAGTAGGAGAACAGTGTGTCTAGGGTACTGCAAGAGAGAAGGTGGTGACAAGCATTGAGGTGAAAGAAGGCTGAGCGATAGCTTGCTGGCACGGGGACACTCAGGGTACTAAGACAAGAGAGAGTTAGAAGTTAAGAAGTAAGGGCAAGGGAAGCACCAAGCTGAGCAGGAACTGTAGAGGGAGTGGGTAAATGGAGCCCTTTAATGACTCGTTTAAATGATGTGCTGCTGCTATGGTTAATATCATTTTAACACTTCTGATGTGAATTTTGGAGCAAACAATGAACTTTGTCTGGAGACAAAAGTATTCTTTCTAGGGAAGTTGCTGCACTATCTTTCTAAGCAGAGGAAGTAATTTCTTCTTATCTTCTCCATCCAAATGGAACTGAATGGAACTACCTCAGATCAAAG
Source organism: Scolopax mira (assembly GCA_004320125.1). Classification (NCBI taxonomy): domain Eukaryota; kingdom Metazoa; phylum Chordata; class Aves; order Charadriiformes; family Scolopacidae; genus Scolopax; species Scolopax mira. Next base: position 10,285 of record BJBW01018548.1, on the reverse strand, counting down.
GCATTATTTGGATGAGGAATGGTACAGTCAAATCAAAAAGACTGAGACCTCTAAAGCAACAGATAAATGTAAGGGAAAAGCTGAGTCAAACTAATGCTGAAGTATTCATGGAAGATAAATAATCAAAGAGTAAAAACTGTACCTTGAGTAATTTGTTACAATGTGGTAATTTGTACACCCCAAAATTCCCCTACTGCAAACTGGAGTATCCTTCATCTCACTTGTGAGGCTTCTTCTTATAGTAATTTTATTTAACTGTTCCCAGGTAAATTCAGTTCTGTGTAAGCAATATACTGCAGAAAACTATCTTGTTGCATCATAAAATAAGTATACCTGTCCAAAAATTACAAAGGATGGTATTTTTTGTTTTCTTAATGGTAGACAGCAAAAAGAATTTGCTAAAATATTCTGTATGTAAGAGTAAAAACCTATTATCATTCTGAATGCCTCCAACCCAGTGGAATTCATGTTTTATAAATGAAATGTTAGATCTTATTTCTTTATTGACTGGAAAAAGCCAGGTAAAATCCCAGAAGAATACCTACAGTACATCTTTTCTGACATGGGGCAATTGGCTGTTTCATTACAGGGAAATCAAACCAGATGTAACTTGATTCTTTATTACCTTCTTGTAGGGCAGAAATGGATCAATCTTTGGAAACCAGCATGGATGATAATTTAGATGATAACGTGAAGAAAGCATATTTTAGTGCGCAAGGCTAGAAAAAATCATGAAACTTTTCTTTAAAACATTTAAAACCTAGTGAAAGCCACTGCTGCATAATTCCAAGCATTTAAAATTTAAGGACACCTTCTCAATACTTACAGAATATTTTTTTACAAAATTTTATTTCATTATTAATTTTAAAGCACTTTATTGTGTGAGGGCTGGAAAATATTTAGTGTTGTATACATGGCTATTATCTGATGGGTAAATTCACATGCTTTTCATCCATGTTAGCTAAAAATGACAATACATTCCCAGATAACCTTATTTAGGATGACTGCTTCTCATCTCTCTCTAGTTGACAAATCTGAACTGCTCACTCAAGTTCCATCTGTAGCCACTCAAGAACAATAGGATTTCCAGATGGTGATTCATGTGTTCTAGATGTATTTCTAAGGATGGGGTGAAACTTGCTTTGGAGACTTTCCTTTCCCCTAATCCTTCATAAGGCAGATTTACCTAAGTTTATAATTAACCTTGAAAATTGGCCTGTAAACTTGAAACAGTTAAATTAAATGAGAAGTATCCCAGCTTTACTGATTTGCTTTTAATTAACTAACTATATAAAGAAATTACATGGCAAAAAAAGAAGTGATATTTACTCAGCGCTGACTGATAAAACACTCAGCAGTATACATGTGAAATGTGATATATCAACAGTTAGATTAGGTACATAAGCTTAATTGTTATTAAAATGTGATAAACTTTGATAAAAGGAATCTCAAGAAGTTCAACAAAGAGAAATACAAGGTCTTGCACTGGGGAGGAATAGCACCATGCACAAGTACCGACTGGCTACCAAATGGAAAGCAGCTTGACAGAGAAGGATCTGGAGGCCCTAGTGGACACAAGTTGACCATTATGCCCTCACATCAAGAACGTCCTGGTGGTGCATTAGGAAGAACAGTGCCAGCATGTTAAGCCAGGTGATCATTTCCTTCATTTCAGCCTTGGTGAGAGCCCAGCTCTGGGCTCTCCAGTATAAGACAGCCATGAACTTAATGGAGCAAGTTCAACAAAGGCCCACAAAGATAATTAAGGGTTTGGAAAATCTGATATATATGGAGAGGCTGAGAGAACCAAGACTGTTCAACCTGAAAAAGAGAAGGCTCAGGAGGGATCTTATCAGTGTGTGTAATAGATACTTGATGGGGGTGAGTAAAGAAGAAGGCGGAGTCTCTTCTCAGTGATATCCAGTGAAAGGACTGGAGGCAATGAACACAAACTGAAACATAGGAAATTCCACTCAAACATAAGAAGAAAACATTTTTACTGTGGGTGTAATAAAACACTGGAGCAGGTTGCCCAGAGAGGCTGTGGAGTCTCCATCTTTGGAGATACCGAGAAAGTGACTGGACACAGCTCTGAGCAGCCTGCTCTAGCTGACCCTGCTTGACTGGCAGGGTTGGACTAGAGCATCTCCAGAGGTACCTTCTAACCCCAGACTTTCCCTGATTCAGTGTTAAAAAACCTGAGGGTATTTATTCTCTTCACTGGCCCCCAAAGGTGTGAAACAGTACCAAGTCATAGCAAAAATGAGAAAGGAACAGTGTGCCTTATTGACTGATCTGGTCTCTATACCCGATAACCCAGGTGAAAGCACAGTCTGCAAACTTAAATAGAGCCATTATTAAATATATATCTTATACGTTATTGTCAGAGCTCTTACTGTGCCTCAAACTGTAAGAGAATAAAGATGGGCTCAGATGAGACTCTTCTGCAAGGGATTTGGCAATCGCTCACTAAATAAAGTTATTAACAAATACCAAATACTTGTATTTGTTTTGTAACTCAGTCATGCTAATGAAAGAAACTTAACCTGAACTGGAAAATGTCATTAAATACAGGGCAGGAAGGATTCAGGAATTCATCTAGTCTTTTCCTCTGAGATAAGGTCAAGACCATACTTATCAGAAGTCTATTTAATTTATTCTTGAAACTATCCAGGTAAGGGGATTCTAGAGCACCTGTATGTTATCTGTTCCACATAGTTTCACTATACTTATGGCTGGAAACCTTTTTCCTGATATGCATCTTCACCTGGTCAATAACCAAGGAAAGACTACTATAACCAGTAGTCTTATATATTGGCAAATTATTATGATAGACATAACCACTCAATAGTCTTTTTCTCTGTTTTCAAAGAAACACACAGACACCCAAAACACCCATTTTCCCTATGCAATATTTTTCCCTAGAACTGTCGTCAGGTAATCTTCTGGCAGTCTGTGATATCCCAGGCGTCCTCCATATATGACTTACATATAACAACATGAAGGGGAGACAATGGAGAAATGACTGCTATGCCCTAGAAAAAGCTGTAGATTCACTGGAATTCACAGTATAAGCATAGGGTAATTGAAGAATTAGGGAAAAAGAAATTTTACTGAAAGTTGTGGCAATTTTAAGGTAGACTTTAATGTGCATCTTAGCACATGACAGTAAATGAAAGATCTAAAAACTGTCACAATACTAAACCTTTCCTAGCTGTGGTGGATTAAGGTCTTTACTGTACCTTTTCTAATAGCTAAAGGTCATCCAAGATTTATCCAAGGTCATCCAAGGTCTGCCTAAATATGAGGTTTTCTGATCCTAGTCTGCTAAAACTAGCAGTAGCTTATATCACCATGCCATGTACATCTGCTCATTTTCAGTTCATTTAACAGAAGTCATGAATCCCATTGAAAATTAGTAAAATTTTATAAATTGAAAATTTTCATTTAAAAAGCAGGATGTAGGCATGACTTCTACATCTAAATTAGTACACATCTGAATATTTTGCTTAAAAAAACCTCAGTTATTCCCAGTACTTTTTTTTCAACAAATCACAATACAAATGAAGTCAGCATTTTGCTAATTGTAAACTGCACACAGAGTATAATTATTTCTCTATGATATTTTCTAGGACCAGCAATCTCATATTCTCTCTGTCAGCATGAAACCCCTTGATGTGGTATTGAATTAAGAGCTACCTTTTGACAGCTGTCTTCATGTAATATTCAAACTCTTTTCACCATCACAGGTACAGTACAAGTCTGGGATCTTTGCTTGAAGAAGATGGAGAAGTTGATTCATCCCTTTGTCATGTCTAGGTTGGGCTACTGCAATTTATTATTTTAGCTAAGTCAAGCTAAAATGCCTGCTTCAGCATCTCCAATTTTGTCAAAACATCAATTGCTACAAATCTACCCCAACTCAATACTGTTTATCAACCTACTTCTTTAAGTGTTTCCATTTACTTCTAGTAAAATATCACATTTATTTTAAAGGAAAGCTTTCAGCTGGAGAACCATACGAGTCTTGCTAATTTGTGCGTTTATTTAATAGACTAAATTTTGAAAGGGGCTTTAAAGTATGTAGGCATAAGCATTCACACATGTAAGTAATAGAGTTTATGCTTGCAAAGCCCATTTTGACAAAAGAGATTTGCTTCAGAAAATTCTATCCCGTGTGTAGGTAAGTGCTAGATTCATCACATGCATGCAGAGATGAAAATGGTTTTAAAATATATGAACAAATTCTTCCATGAAGAAAAAGTTTTGTGTTTCCCCCATGGAGCAAGGCCTTTCAGGATTTGGCCTAGAGTCAAAGTGGATTTTCTGCTGGAGGCACAACTGTTAAAGCAGTGATTTCAGGACAATACTGTCACAGCTGATTTCCTGTTTTAGTGGTTTTGAGGGAAACAATCTGGTAGTTTGTATCACTATCTCTTTATTGTTTTTATTCTTCATAACCTTACTTAGTATAAATACCTAAAAACAGAAGTGGAAATGGTACTAATCTAAACCAATTTTCTGCATGAAAAACATAGATTTCTTCTCCTTATTTGTGTATATATATATATAACCTAACAAAGTGTTATTGAAATAGGTTGTTTCTTTTAGAAAGACATCTGACATTGATAAAAGGACTCCAAGTGATGGGGAATTTACCATATTCTTCACTAATCCGTTGCAAAGCTGATTGCCCTCACTGTTATAAATGTGTATCTTGCATCTACTCTTTCAACTGAAATCCCCTGTGACTGCACGTTGGTTCAAGTAAGATGCCATGACTTGTGTAAGAGCTTAATACATCAATGACTGCTCCAAGTGCTGACAATACAAAATGAGTGAGCTTTCCCCAACTATCAGATCAGATACAATAATCTTGTTACAGAACATTTATGCTTAAATTTAAATTTATAAAGCATTGCACAGGATTTTAACCATGCTATTTCACTGACCATAATGGAAATTGGCTGACTGCATGCCCTACAAGCTGCTGATAAAATTTATGTATAGACACTAAGGGCAAGATATATGAAATGAATTGGGTGCTGCTGTGCTGGGATTTGTAATGCCTAAACTTTTAAGCTGCTTGACTTCCTTTCTGCTATCAAGATTCTGGATTAGATGGCCAACACTCAGTGGGAATAACAGTATAAATCAGTGGGACCACATAGCTGCCTCACAGCAGCCACCAAGTTCTGTAGGAAGCCTCTTTTTTTCTTGACACTGTAAAGCTTTAGCTATTGCTAAAGAGGAAACATATATTTAATTATATTTCTGTCTGTGGTTTAGCAGCTTACTCTGCAATTGGAAGGCACTGAAGATGCCTTCTGTACTTCAAAATCATGTCTCCAAGAGTAGAGGTACTTATTCCCTTCTGTGTGATGGAATGAGGCAGGAGAAATACTTCAAGAGAAGGCAGTAAGGCTGATGACTGTTTTACACAAAGGCTCCTAAGTTAAACCTCCTTTACAGCATGTGTGAAATAAGAAATAAGTTGCTTCCTCTTCCTGAAAAACCACCCAAAAGATCAATCTAAGCACAGAAGACATCATCAAACTCTTTTCTGAATTGCACTGTAAAGTTGTGTATGGCCACCATCCTCAATATTCATTCCCTAAGACAGGTCCCCAGCATGGTGTTCCTGGCATCATCATTCTCTAACCCTCCACCCCCAAATACAGATTTTAATCCTAAATGTCACATGTCCCTTGCCTTTTCACAGAATCACTATGCAGTTGAGGTTTGAAGTGACCTCTGGAATCTATCTGGTCCAACTCATCTGCTCAAGCACAACTACCTGGGGCTGGTTGCCCAGGACTGTGTCTAGACGGCGTTTGAATACCTTCAAGGAGGGAGACCTCCACAGCCTCTCTGGGCAATCTGTGCCAGTGCTTTGTCTCCCTCATGGTAAAAAAGTGTTCCCTATTCTTGAAATGGAATCTTCTGTGTTTCAGATTGTGCTTCTGATCCTGTCATGGATCTTGTCACGGGCACCACTGAAAAGACCCCGGCTCCTCCTCTTTGTACTCTCCTTTCATGTATGTATACACATGGGTAAGATTCCCGAGCTTTCTGTTCTCCAGGCTGAACAGTCCCAGCTCTCTCAGTCTTTCCTCATAGGACAGATGCCCCAATCCTATCACCTCATGTCCCTTTGCTGGACCCTTTCCAGTGTGTCTTGTACTGAGGAGCCCAGAACTGGACACAGTACTGCAGGAGTAGCCTCACCTGTGCTGACTAGAGGGGAAGCCTCCCTTGACCTGCTGGCAACCTCCTAGTGCAATCCAAGATACCATTCACCTTCTTTGTGGCAAGGGCACACTGCTAATATCCGCCAGGAACCCCAAGTCTTTTTCTGCAAAGCTGCCTTCCAGGCAGGTGACCCCAATATATATTAGTGCATTTCCACCCTGCTGTTTCCATACTTCCTGTTTCTCAAACTCCTGTATCATGAACAAACAAGATGTGTTGGGTTCTTTGGTCATGGTTGCTTGAATCCTTACTTCTGAAGTGTATGGGTTACTGTTTCAGGAAGCAGCTCCAGTACCACAATGCCTCAGAGCTAGGACCTCCTGTTCTGATGAGGTGAGGGAAAGTGCAGAAAAGAACTGGGATAGGGTAAGAAGAGAAATAAAAGACTAGCACATATGGCTGTGTTGTTGGTCAGGCAGGTGCAGTTCATGTAATATATCACTAGGACTACAAATCATTTCATGCTCATATGTAAAAGACCTTACCACTAAGCACAACGTTCTTTTCAGTTTTACCTCCTTCATTTACTGGCCAATTTAATGCCAGATTATTCTATATAAAAGCATTTTCAAAGTATACTTCAAAAGTTATTTATACATTTCATAGTAAATGGATTTTGTCTTTAAAAATCAAACATTCATGAAGTATTTATCACCATAGGGATCAAAAATTATGTTTACTCCTTTCACTACAGTTGCCACTCACAAAGAGAACAACCACTTCAAGAAAAGCCAGAGATCTGTACCCAAATGTATAGTATATACATAGGAGTGTAAAAGGATATTTCAAGATCTGAATCACACAAACAATTACAGTCCTGAGACAGGCAAATTTCTGAGTCCCTTGTCCCATGCCCCTAATGTCTCATTTAGCATTGCAGACACAGTAAAAGTGTGATCTAGTTAGGAGAAGCCAGAGCAAAAGTTGAGAGACCTATGTCCTATTTCAAATTCTATCATTTCTTCCCAAATGGGCAAGTCTCAAAACATGTTTGTCTCAGAATTAGAATTACGTATATCTATTTTTATTAAAGAGATATTACATGGTTAATAATTTACAAATTAAAATATTGTTGATATTAGCAGGATAGCAAGATATAACCTGACTGCATAATTTACATTTTGTCATAATCCTTTGAATGACTTCATTGTACTACTGGGTGTTCAATAAAGAAGCATTCACAGTGCACTACAATATACATGGCCATCGTTTACGACCTGCTGGTATGAACTAAATAATACATAGCTTGTATAACGATGATCTAAAATATCACAGATGTGCTCTTGAAACATGAGTTTGCAAGCTGTTCTGTTAGACCCCTGCCTGGAGCCTTAGAAGTTTGTGCACAGATCTCATTGTCACCTATATGCTGTTATATGCAGAAACGTATCTTGTCCTTTCTGTTTTGCATCTAAGAAGAAAGGTTGAAATATGTTAACTTTTCTTGCTCTCATTATGTCTGGAATGTGACATTCACCCATTCAATTAATGTTTAGCTCAAGGTAACATTACCAATTCTCTTACCATGTTTAACACCGAAAAGCCCTTCCTCTTGTTCATTCAAGATGTTGCTATGTGCTGATGGCAGAGAGATACCTTCTGGATATGTGGTATGTGGATTTCAGAAGGGCTGCATTTTTTTTTATAGAGTCCTGAGATTCTCAAAAGTCCTCATGGGTCATGGCAAAAGCAAAATTAAAGACTCCTGAAGTAATTCTGTAAAAGTATACAAAAAACGTATATGTGTAAATCATTTAGACTTTACTTTGGAGCAACAATTTCTAACATTATCTGGGGGATGGAGGAACCTCAAACAACACCTACAAAACCTATTACTCAGCTCAGCTTTATACTAATACATTACACACCAGCTGAGAGAACTCTTTCTTCCTGTAATCTAGCAAAGCATTTTTGTGTCCGTCAGCATTTAACATTCAATTTGTTAAATGTCACTGAAGAAAAATAAAATGAAAAAGACATCAGTTAATAATTTACTCTTTAATGTTTCATCATCCCATGACTCTGTGTTTTGCCATGTTGACCTAATTTGCCATGACAGGAACATGGTCCTTGTTTCAGAATATTCCAAGTGTAGAAATTACTAAATCTTAGTGAGAATTGCATGCTACCTCAGCAAACAGAACCAGCCTTATTGACATTAACTGTTTGTAGTAAATATATATTGTTAAGGAGACAGAACTATACTAAGTGGAAAATTATTTGTTTAGGTACCTAATTTTTTGCCCCAGTCAGAGGCTGATTGTTCCTCATATGGCACTCTGATATTCTTACATCAGACCTCAATGTAGTTGTAGTATTTTGCCAGATTATGCAAAACTGATCTGTAAATCCAAATTTTGTTAGGACTGTCTGACACTCTAAACCAATCTCACAATATAAGACCTTCAACTGTAATAGGACAAGTGAACTAGGAAGTTAATAATACACCTTTCATTTTGTGGTCATGTGTTTAAATCCATCTATATCTGTTAGCAATGAAAATCCTTATGCATTGACAACAGTGGCTACTGCAGAAGTTTTGGACACAGTGGACAGAAGTCCCAAAACCATAAGTGGTCTAATGCTATAACATTTTAAGATCTAACGTGAGAAGATGAAAACTGAAAAGCTGACAAAATTAAGCTTCTCTTTCACCTTCAAGACAGCCAAATCAAACCAAGATTGCGGCATTCTGGCATTATTGTGAATAAGATTTTATTTCTATATTTAATTATCCCTTGAACACAAGAAGGCCTATAGCAGTCATTACTATTAGGTACCAACTTACAAATGCAAGAATTCAGAAAATTGGAAGAGAAGGATGAGAAAAGTGGTGAAGATTTAGGTTAGATGTCAGATGGGAACATTCTGCTGAAATTATTGCAGAATACTTGCTGGCAGAAAGAATAGTAAATCTGGTCAACTACATTTATTAAGAGTATTCTCTATGCATTATTTATTTACAAATAATCACCTTCCAGATATTTAAGTATTAGAGAGACTGTGTTTTCCCCTAGAAACTTAATTAATTTACCTATCCCAGTATAGCCCATTTGTCCAATTTATCTTCTTTTTTATTCTACAAGCTACCCGTAATTTGAGCTGTCACATTAATATATAGTGATTCCAGTGCACTTAATCAGGACAACTCTAAAATGAAAAAATGGAAGGAAATGCATAAACATTTACAAGGTCATGTGCCAGCATATCATTTCATGAATAAAAGTATCCTAGGAGGCACTCTTTAACTTTAAAAGACAAGGTCAAAATAAGTATATACTTTTTTCTTTATTCCTAGATGCATAGGTTTCATATGTACTGCATAACATGTACCATTCCTATAAGATAATTATATTAAAAAATAATAACTCCAAATGCAGCACCACAAAAAGGGGAAACTCAGATAAACATTTGATCTTTCATGTTTGCAATCAGTTTTACATATTCCTCCCTGACAAACCGAAAATAGTTTTGGGAGTTTCCACTGCTTACAATATACTCACACATTTCAAAAATTTATTCAGAACAATCATAGAATGACAGAATTGTTTACATTGGAAGGGACCTTTAAGATGATCGAGTCCAACTGTTAACCTAGCAATGACATGCCCATCATGAAACCATGTTCTTAAGCACTACATCTACACATCTTTTAAATA
>BJBW01018546.1:4431-15968 GCA_004320125.1 Scolopax mira | reverse complement strand
GGTCCCTTCCAACCCCATGGGATTCTGTGATTCTGTAAACATTTGGACTAAACACTGCAGGAGTAAATGTCTGTCTGAGGAAAGTATCTATGACTATAGGAGAGTGAGGTAAGAGATCCATTAGTGCAGTGCCCTGTACCCATTCTTGGAACAAGCACGACTGAATTGGAGCAGGCAGAGAAAACTTCTGCAGGGAGGACAACTGGATGTGACGGAAAATTCAGGGACTAGTCAAGGCTTTCCTCCTCTTCCTGCCCATTAACAGAACTTCTGGAGACTCGGGTCATATTGTGTATTCTGCATGATGAAACTCTGGTGTCAAAAGCTTTAAGAAAAGGTCCTGCTAGATGGTTCTGGTGTTTGTTTTGCTCGAGGTTCTTTGCTGCAATAACTCCTTGAAAATCAAAGCTGAACCTGTCCTTGTCGCTTGATCTGAATTATGGATGAACTTGGGCTTTGTTTAATCCAGCTCATTCTACAAACTTTGATTGTGTTTGGTTTAAAAAATCCAAGTCATCAGTAGTACACACTGCACGTTCCACGCTCGGCCTCACCAACAGATGCTGTGTGGATTCAGTAGATCTGATGGCACTTCTAAAATGGTCATACTGTCTCGTTTTGTCCCTTTTTGGTTTAAACCAAGCAAAGGCAGACCAGAGATTCTTTTGAAAAGCAAAGAGTGATCTTGAGACATAAGGCTTGTGAAGGCCAGTCTGCTTAGCTGCAGATGTGCTAAAATAACCTAAATTCACAAAGAACCTAAAGTTCACAAAGAAAATCCTCATTGCTTGACAGCTGGTGTAGTCTTGGAAAAATACGTGGAGACCTCTGATGGGAAGAAATTAAGGAGGGATTTTCTGTGTTAAGCGCAGAAAGGCGCAGGCGTGGAGGCCTCTCAGCTGTAGTGTCCTTTTGCTGTTTCTTTTTGGATGACTTCTCCTTGGAGGTTTCCCAGCTCCTGGCTGGTTGCAGTCAGGGAGGAACAAGCTGTGTCCTATCGAGGGGCCTGCGGTGTATCCTGGCACGAGTTGTGTTGGGAGACTGCTGGTTTGATTCAGGTACAGCCTGGAGTGGTGCTGCTGGGAGATGGTTCAGGAGGCTCTTCGCAGGCCTTGGGTGGGAGCCCACCATGGAGAAGTGGGAGCAGACCTCCTTAATTTGCTGGGGGAATGCCTCTTGGCATCTTGTATGAGTACACTGAATGATGTCTGGGTACAGAGTGTTTTAAATACCCTTAACTTCCAGCACAGGAGTTAAGGGGAGGTGAGAAGGAGAACCCCAAACCCTTTCCTGAAACGCAAAGCTTCATTTTATAATCATAGAATGGTAGAATTGCTGAGGTTGGAAGGGACCTTTCAGATCCCTGGAGTCCATCTGTCAACCTAACACTGACAAAAAACTTAGTACGAGGCTCGGGAATTAAGGGAATTATTAAAATATTTTTTAAAAGATCTTATCAGAAGTACTTTGACATTAGTCCTCAAGTAATTATTTTTATCCTTCAATAAGTGCATCCCTTGTTACAAACAAACACTGTTACCTGCTTCCTCTCCTTTCACTAAAGGTTTGTCAGTAATTGGTTTTGCCATTGGCTTCAGTGGCCTTAAATTTGTAGTTCTTTCCAGCAACAGATCCTAAACGAAAAGCTTATGTAGTTTTCTGTTATTGAGCAGTAAATTTGGTGGAGAAATAGGTCCTGGTTGACGTTATCTGCTTCTGCTAAAAGGTTTACAAAACAAGAGCTAACAGGAGGCTGATCCCTTTTGTGGCCTTTCACAAATAGTACTTGGAGAGTTCTCTAATCAAAATTTTGAGCCAAATATTTCCTGGAATGATCAAACCAAGCCCCAGAAGACCTTGAGTCTTGCACAACCTCCTTTTCAATAGGTGAAATTTGTGGCCTCTATGGTGATGATCAGATGACATGGATTTTTCCAGCGGGTGGAACATTTTTATTACTTAAGTGTGGCAAAGAGTTTCCAGAATTTTATTTTATATTTTTTAAAAACAATTGTTTCAATGGGAGAAGTGAAGTTACCAGAATCATGGCTTCCATCTGGCAGGAAAAGTAGGTGTGGTTTTAAATTATAGATGTTTTGTTAATCTGTGTTTTAAATCTCATTTTAGTTACTTAGTATGCAGGGCAGCAATGAAACTCCTTTTCTGAGCCGTGAACTTTTAAATCATCATCTTCCCTGCTTCTTTGCTGAGTAAGTTTCACTTGTAAATAATGAAAGAGCTTGTCCTTCTTCAGGAATAGTTTCCTGGGAACCACACAAAAATGAGTAAACAGCAAATACAAGTTGATGACAGGCTCTATAAAATATGATCTTTTGGCTCTGAGCTGGATCCTTCAGTACCTGCTCGGAGGGAGAAGTCTGAAGCAGTTCTACGGAGGTTGGATTTGAGACTTTCTTGAAACAAATGTGGTAGAAAAACTGCTGTTCGTTGTGTTTTGTTTCAGTGAAGCACGTGGGGAAACTCAGCCTTTGGGGTATTTTCTTTTTTCCCCTCTTCCCTTCTCTCCCCATTCCATTTTGCTAAGTTTTCGGTCTCCGTATTGTGATGACCTTCCTTGTTTTCTTCTGGCAAAGTTCTTCAGGATGTGGATTTCTCTCCTACTTGAAGTTGAAGGGGCAAATTGTACTCAAAATAAATACCACTGGTGGTCAAAGAGCCGGGGGGAGCAAGTGCTGATCACCCTCTTCTGTCAGCATGGCTCAGTCTTCTCCATCTGAATTGAGACTCTTGTTGGCTTTTCCTTCTTAGTGTATTTCTTTATGTTCCTGGCGGAGGGAATTCTTTAAAATTGGGAAATAAACCCAGGCTTGGTGATAACTGTGTGTGTGTGAATGCAGATGGAGCTCTTGCTGGAGAATTGTGCTGAAGCACCAGCTGGCTCTGGCAGTCTCTGTGAAGGCAGGCAAGCGATGGCATAGTTTATAATGAAAGCAAGGGAATGAAATGAAAAGCCAATTCCCAACCTGGGGCAGGTGCAGAGTGGTGTCACTGGAGATGACTGTCTCCTTTGACTGCTCTGCTCTGATTGCTTCACTTCTCCAGCCTGGGAGATGAGCCGGTGCCCTTGTAAGAAAAAGCACTCGTGATGCCAAGATGGAAGGAACATTAAAAAGCATCCAGTGCCACCCCCTGCCACAAGCAGGGACACCTCCCACCAGAGCAGGTTGCTCCAAGCCCCCTCCAACCTGGTGTTGAACCCCTCCAGGGATGGGGCAGCCACAGCTTCTCTGGGCAACCTGGGCCAGGCTCTCACCACCCTCACAACCAAGAAGTTCTTCCCCACAGCTCAGCTCCATCTCCCCTCTTTCAGCTTAAAACCCTTCTCCCTTGTTCTAGGGCTTCCCTCCCTGATCCAGAGTCCCTCCCCAGCTTTCCTAGAGCCCCTTGAGGGACTGGAAGGGGCTCTAAGGTCTTCCCAGAGCCTTCTTGTCTCCAGATATGTAAGACAAGATGAGAACACATCTAGAGGGGAAAAAGGGATAGCACAGTTGCCTGACCTGGAGCTGCGGGAAAGGAAGGGTCCTGGGCAGGATCCTTCTCATCCTCCCTCACAGAATCTCTGGAGACCTGAGTGCTCTTCTGATGAAAATTTATGGAAATGTACTCTTGATATCCATGTGTTGGAACTCAATGTTTTCATGATGTGCTAAGTATGTCAGGAAGACTATCCTTTTGTCTCTCATGTTTCTGGTAGTTGGTGTTCTCCTACACCTTACCAAGCCAAGGCCACCACCGATGTAGGGTGGTGGCAAGAAGAAACAGCAACCAGAGATGCTGCTGAGCACCACATACCTTTAGGGGAGAGGGAGCAGAGTGCCTTTTCCTAGTGACACTCCCATTTGGGGTGCAGCCACAGGTACTGCAGAAATACCTTTTTTCTTCCCTCCCCCACCTTCCCCTACATTTGTCTATTTTTTTTTTTTGTTCTCAGGATTGAATGGGTCCAAGTGAAATTAAATTTGGTTCATGAGCTAGTTTCTGAAATGAGAATAAGTCAGCTTTGAAATGCAAAGTGAAATGACTCCAGAAAAAATAAAAAAACCCAGTTGTTTATTTTTTTTGGGTTGCTTTGCATCAAGGAAATTTGCTTGTGAATGGTGGTTTCTTTTTTTTCTGGTGCCACCAACACAACTCCCATCAAAGCGAATGAGGGTGGGTCCAGCAGATGAGAGTCAAACAGTGAACAAAGTGCTTCCTGGGTCCAGCAGGACAGCCTCATCCCCAAGCAGGACTGGTGCAGTAGAGCCAACCTACCACTGATGTCACTTAAACAAGCCCTTGGAGTGCATTTGCACAATTTAAAATTATTATTTCACTTTCAGTTCATCCCAGCCTGGAAACGCAGGGAGTGAGGTGCAATATAGAATAGCAAATAAAAGCCATGTCCTTGTTTCCTTCACAAAGATCTGCCTTTAACTGTTTTTCAGAAGAACTTTAGTTTGTGGTGTTTCAAAGTAAGTGAAGGTGATGGATTAGAATCATAGAATCATTTGGGTTGGTAAAGACCCTTGGGATCATCGAGTCCAACCATCAACCCTACTCTACAAAGTTCTCCCCTACACCATCTCCCCCAACACCACATCTAAACGACTCTTCAACATGTCCAGGGCTGGTGACCCAACCACCTCCTTGGGCAGCTTTATGGTAGCCCGCAGGAAGGAGGAACAGCCCTTTGGGAAGGGATCTAATACGGTGCCTGAAACTTTGGTGCTTAAAATGAGCTCTCAGGCCGTTAAACCAGTTGGATTTTAATTTTCAAAGTTAGTTGTGAAGTCGATGCAGTTTCCCCTGGGATGAAATACCAGGTTAGCATGTTTTGTTTTTTTTTTAATTCAGAATACTTGTGTGGATCGTGGGTACATCTTTTAATGGATTATTTGAATGCATTGTATCTTGACTTTTTCTTGGTAACATCCAGTTTTTTCCCCGTGATTTCTTTTATTTTTTTTAAACAGGAAACAGGTTTTTTTTTGTTGGCTGTAGAAATGCAGGGATTCTTACACTGGTGCTTCAGAACTCTTGAGTAGCATTTTACTATTTTTTGGGAAGAGCTGCAACTTTAGTACTTTTAAGTAGAGACATGAACTTTATTGGAAATGGTTGGAATGGGTGGATTTGCAGCTGGGGAGCTGGGTCATCAACTGGGAAACAGCTGATGAAAATTGCCTGGGTGGGGTTTTTTTGCTACTTAGCAGTACCTTTTAAGTACTTTTCCTTTGGAACTCAAGCCAGAGTTTGCATTGTTTATTTGGGCTCCCAGGTTGTTTCCCAGGTGTCTTTAAAGAGGCTGGACCCTGTTCTCTGCCCCATGGAAGAGCTCCTGCATCCAGAGAGATGCCCAAAGCGAGGGGAGGAGGAGGAGGAGGGTGGTGTGCAGTCTGGGTGACAGCCTTTTTCTAAAAATACAACCTTATTTTTCCTGTTAAATTGCTGGTGCTCAGAGGGGGTTTTAGATGAGCTATTTTTTAATATAAACTGTTTACCTATTGATCTTGTAAATTAAGCTTTTTCTTCCTTATCTTCAACAGGCAGCCAGATAAACTAGTGGTGGTTTGGACAAGAAGAAGCCGAAGAAAATCCTCTAAGGTTAGTTGATTGCTTAATAAGTCCAAACTTCAGTGACGAGCAGGGTCAGCTGTTTGAGGGAATGGTTTCTAGATTGTGGGGAGCAGACAAATAAACAAGAAGTGTTTTAATTATTTTTAACTCAGTTTACCCATAAAATTTAGAACAAGCTGCTGTTGATGTCAGCGTTGTGGATGCACTTAACCTTGATTTCAGCTTCGGTTATTTGTTTAGCAGAACTGTATCATCATCTGTTCAATTTCAGTTATTAATTGCTAGACCTAAATAGAAAGGAGAATCTGTTTCACTATTAGAAGTTTATTAAACATAATATAATAAAGTAATAAAGAATCTGACATCATTGTAATATGAAGATACAGTCAGAATAAGAGGCTGTTTCACAGCTAGAAGATACTATGAATCAAAAAGAATAAACACAGGCTCTTTTAGCCAGTAATGTATATTTGAATTAAATATTAACATTTTACTTCCACCAACACCACGAGGAAGCCTGTGACTTTGTCTTTTATGACTAATGACTCGGAGCTTCCCTTTCCTCAGGCTACCGAGTGGCGTCTGCCCAGTATTTGGGCCCTTCATAAAGCTTTCCTTGCATGTGTTTAGGTTTTTTGGCATGTACAAGTTTGCCAGCAGAGTAGCCCTCTCTTCTGTGAGCTCCACCTTACTTTTTTGCCTGCGGTGAGAAATCTGAAAGCCTTATGAGATTACTGTCTCCTTGTTAAATGGGGCTCAGTTTGTCTAGACCCCTGAATTTTGCTGCTCTGACAGCGAGATGCACTTGGAGCCTCCTTTAGGTCCTTGGTGGAGGGAAAGGTGAGACAGTCTGGAGGTGTGGCTTGGTTTCTGTAAAAAATTGAAGCTTAAAAAAAAAAAATCTGCAACATTTTTCATTTACACCACCAAACATCAAGCATTTCTGCACTGTCTGAGATGACAATGTCTTGTATGGTATTATTGACTTATTTTTTTAAACATATTAAAAAATTATAAAATAAAATATAATACTTTACTCTTACTAAAGAGTAAAATCTCTTCTCAATCCTAGCAGCCCAGGGAGCCTATTTTGTGCACCCAGAAGGCAAGCAAAGGTCTTTAAACACTGGTGGTGTTCGGGGTTTCTTTTGTTGCCTTGTGTCCTCTAGGGAGACCCATCTGCCCAAAAGCTTGAGAAGGGCAGCAGAGATGAGGTGGGGGAGAAGAAATGTCCTCACCATTGGGCAGGTTTTTGGGGGAAGGAGTGTGTACTGGTTTCCTCCCTTCCCAGGAGCATTCCCAGCTCGCTCATTCCCTCTTCCCACAGCGGTTGCTTCTTACACTGGTCGGGCTTTTGCTAAGTCCAGAGGGGAAGTTTTGGAACTCAGCCTTTTAATAATTCTTTAAAACTTCTGATGGTCTAAGGTCCTTTATTTTTTTATGTATGCATGTAACTTAAAATGATACTTCCAAGAACTGTGGGATGGTGGAGGGAGGGCACCCATGATAGAGAAGATAGCTTGAAAAAATTGCACGTTGAAGAACTTAAATGTTTAGAAAATGTGATATATGGTTTCCTTCCCTACTCAAGAGAGACTTCAGTGGTTTTTTACTGGTAGTTCTCTTTTTCCATCTTGCATATTTGCCGGATTTTGTTTTTTAACTTGAGAACTAAGCTAGTCTAGGCTGTTTTATCTAAAGCCTGGTTACTGACTGAAAGAGACTCCACAACCAAATGCCTACTGCAGTGTGTGCATCCTGAATTCTGCTTTAGGGTAGGAAAACCCGAAGGTGTGACCTGGCACAGTAACTTAGTCTGGCACCTTTGTAAGATAACTGCTCCTGTTCCAGATTCCTGCTCTTCAGCAAAGCCAGTTGGACTGTTGCTCTTCCATTGAAGGATAAACTAGCTCAGGTTATATTGAATTTACAGCGTGGTGTGTATCTAGGCAGAACAATATATGCTGATGTATGACATTTTGTGGCTTATTGTTTTAGTTTTGTTTAATTTCTGTAGAACAGAGAGAGAAAAGATAATATAGAACAGTAAATTCAATACTTATGCAAGCACTGTAACCCTGAAGTCTTGGTGAAAAGCAAGGTATTTGACCATGAATGACTGGTTTGTTGATACTTGGAATATGTTCAGAAACTGAAGCCCTAAAAAAAGTCTACTGGGGCTTTGTGAAGTGATGGGTTTGTGCTTGTGGTGTTGTGGGTGTGATGCCGTAGGTTCTGGTGGCAACACTTCACTGAGGCTAGAGGATGTTCTGTCACTAGCTCAGCTTTTTGGGCTTCAAGTTTTTTTCAGCTGGGCCATAAATTTCCAGGATGTGTCTTGCCATGAGTGCCCTCCCTTTTGGTCACCAGGCAATAGAAGCAACTCTTGGATAAACTGGCAGATTTTTCTGAGACTCAGAAAAGTCTTTTGCTAACTGATTAATTCAAGATCCCACAAAAGTACTTTTGAAGAGGCTGAGTGGCCCTGAGTCCTGGGCAGATGACAGAGTTAACTTTAAAGCTTAGGTAGTTGATATGATTTGAGCTGTTTGGTTCCAAGACTGTAGATCAATACGTGTTCTTGATCTCTTAGTCATCCTGCCAGTAAAATACTTTATTCAACGTATTTGTTTCATCTAATTGCTTTCTTGGAAGAAAGTCAAATGAAAATTTCCTCTTATTTTGTTTTTGATGGACATTGGGCTCGATGAGTACAAAGCATTAATAATTTTCTATGTTTTTCAACTTCTTTGAGAAGGCGGAGGAGAGGTATGTGGTCTTCCCTTACTGTAAAGATGTTGTAAAGACTTCTTTGGAGGTTATGATTTCTTTTCTGAAATTTTCAGTTTGTTAGGGCAAATGATATTCAGGATCACAGAATGATTGAGGTTGGAAGTGATTTCTGCAGGTCAGACCCCTGGTCTGACCCCTCCTCTTAAGCAGGGCCACCTAAAGATGGTTGCCCAGGACTGTGGCTTTTGACTATATCCAGGGTGGGAGACTCCACAGCCTCTCAGGGCAACTTGTGCCAGTGCTTGATCACACTCATGGTGAAAAAGTGTTTCCTTGTGTTCAGAGGGAACCAGCTGTTTCACTTCGTCCCTCCTGCCTCTTGTCCCATCATTGGGCACTGCTGAGGAGAGCCTGGCTTGGTCTTCTTTGCACCCTCCCTTCAGGTATTTATATACATCTGTAAAATCCACCTGAGCCTTCTCTCTTCTGGGCTGAACAGTCCCACCTCTCTCAGCTTCTCCTCCTGTGAGAGGAGATACAGTCCCTTAAATATTTTCATGGCCCTTTTCTGGACTCTCTCCAGTAGCTCCATGTACGGGCAAAGTACAAGAGATAGGTCATCAAAAAAATGTGGTGCAACTTGGAAGATGGTGTGATGGTGCTGTGGACATGTACCGAAACTGGCCTCCTTAACTAACCTCAAGATACTGTTGAGCTGAAAGCTGGGTTCTTGATATTCTTTGAAGCCCTTATTTTTTGTGGTTTTCTATGATTTTGTTATGCCTTCTGGCCCACATACTTGGTTTCCAAGTCAGGTACTAGATGGTCCCTCAATTAGAAGAAATCATGGGAGACATCATGTGCAGGAGCTTGAATATTTTGTTGTTCCTGTGGGAAACATGGGATAGGAGTTGTGGATATATTAAATTATAGTGAATTTGAAAGTGTTGGAAATGAGCAGCAGTAGCCATTTAGAAAGAGCGGACTCGTGGATGGATACAGGACCATAAATACATCCAGCAGTTCCTGACCTTAATGCCAATTTAAGTTATTTATTGCTCCATTCTGGGATCCCCTCACCAGGCAGGTCTGGTTTTGATACTGTTCAAGAGGCTTGTCAAGACAAGGTGCTCTATATGGCTGGGTGTCTGCATCCTGTGGGCCAGGAGGTTACAGAAGATGATGATTTGCAATTTTGCTATATCACAGCATGATACGGGGTTGGAAGGGACCTCTGGAGATCATCTAATCCAACCCCCTGCCAGAGCAGGTTGCACAGGAACGTGCCCAGGCGGATTTGGAAAGTCTCCAGAGAAGGAGACTCCACCATCTCCCTGGGCAGCCTATATTTAGCAGAATTACCGAGCAATTCTAGAACCAAAATGAGCTTTCAGCTTTTGGGCAGGGGGAAGAAGTTGCCAATCTGCTGGTGCAAATGTTGTCTTTCTTCAAGGTAGGTGAGTACTGCCACAACTGGTCAAACCCCATTAAAATGGTTTACAGAAGCGGGAGCTTGTAGCAATGGATTTGCTTAATTCTTGCTCGTTGGAACCCTGTCACACTGGCATCTTGTCCCCAGGTTTTTGGAGTTGCCTTTGGTTTTGTTTTTTTCTTTTAAGTGAGGGAGGAAAGTCTTTGTACTAGTGTAGAACAAGGGGAAAAAACGTGTTGTAAATATGTTTACCTTCATTTCACCGAGATGCTCTTGCATTTCTAGGCTTTGAACTAAGAAATCTCAATTTGAAAGGAGCTGCTGCTGTGATGTCAAGGAGATCCTTCCTGCTAGTCTTGTGAGCGCTCACCACCTCACGGTTGAATTATACACCTCTGAAGAATCCAATTTGTGCTTGTTTCTGAGAGCCCGACAGAATTCTTCAAAGATCCTTTTTGTATCAAAGCCTGAAGAAGGCGCCTCGCCTTCTCTGTGATTATGAAAGTGATTTCAGCGCTTCTGATGCAGGTTTATCAAAAAGTGTTTAAACAGAGAGGAGAAGGAATGATGTCGGGAACAGAGGAAGGACTTTAAGAGTGGAGACAACAGGAACCCTCGTTGTCCACAGCAGCAGCATCTCCAGCTTTCTTTCCAGGGATGTGCCATCAATACAGCAGTAATCGAGTCCCTCTTTTTGCCATTCCTTGGCGATCTGTTCCCCTTGGTGGCTTCTTCATTGCCC
This sequence comes from Scolopax mira, assembly GCA_004320125.1. Taxonomy (NCBI): domain Eukaryota; kingdom Metazoa; phylum Chordata; class Aves; order Charadriiformes; family Scolopacidae; genus Scolopax; species Scolopax mira. The sequence continues at coordinate 5,481 of BJBW01018546.1, read as the reverse complement.
AGTGTCAACCCTGCTTGTCAGAATTAGGGTTTGAGCAGCCTGGTCTGGTGTGAGGTGTCCCTGCCCAGGGGGTTTTCCAACAGCATCACTGCCTCGTTAAGCAGATGGTCGTTAGGGAGAGCATGGGGACCGAGCAGCAATGAAACTGCTTCGTTGATACAGAAGTTGGAAGGTGTAGGACATGGGCAGAAGTTGGAAGGTGTAGGACATGGGCAGAAGTTGGAAGGTGTAGGACATGGGCAGAAGTTGGAAGGTGTAGGACATGGGCAGAAGTTGGAAGGTGTAGGACATGGGTAGAAAAGTCTCCCTCAATGTTGTGTCGTTAAATGCTGCCCTGGGGAATTCAGTTTTCCCCATCCTCATCTCCAAAGTTCCTGTCTGAGGCTCGGTGGAGCATCGAACCGAGATGCGCTGCCTCTCTCCAAATAGGATCATAGAATGGACCAGGTTGCTCCAAGCCCCCTCCAACCTGCCCTTGAAGCCCTCCAGGGATGGGGCACCCACTTCTTTGGGCAACCTGTTCCAGTGCCTCAACACCCTCACAGGAAAGAATTTCTTCCTAATATCTCGTCTAAATCTTCCTTCTTCCCATTTAAAACCAATTTTAAAAGTATTGTGTGCCTGGGCCATGGGGACTGGCTGGCAGCAGTGTTGGGCAGCCCTTGTTGTGCTTGGGGTGGGGGGAAAAAAAAAGTCTACTTTGGAAAAAAAAAAGCAAAAGGTTGTTTCGTGCTCAATCCCTATCAAGTAAGGCCCTGGGCGATTTAAGCAGACCATGCAAAATTAGTGGAAACTGGCAATTCTTTCTGTGCTTGTAAATTGGGAAACACAATACCCTTCTTTTTTTTTTTTTTTTCCAGGGATCCCGCAAAGTTAAATTTTGGAGACGTTCTGAGGTGTGTTGGATGTCCCAGAAAACGATGACAAAAATAAATCTGCATTCAGTTCCTTTTTTATTTCTTCGTGGAATCATGGAATTGTCAGAGTTGGAAGGGACTCTAGAGATCCTCTAGTCCCACTCCCCAGCCAAAGCAGGGCTGCCCAGAGCAC
>BJBW01018541.1:0-17378 GCA_004320125.1 Scolopax mira | reverse complement strand
AGAAGTTTTCAGCTCAATCTCCCCTCTTTCAGTGTCAAACCCTTCCCCCTGGTCCTATGGCGCCCCTCCCTGATCCCGAGTCCGCCCCCCATCTTTCCTGGAGCCCCTTGAGGGACTGGAAGGGGCTCCAAGGTCTTCCCGGAGCCTTCTCTTCTCCAGGCTGAACCCCCCAACTCTCTCAGTCCCCCCTCCCAGCAGAGGGGCTTTGCCCCCCCCAGCATCTCCGGGGCCTCCTCTGGCCCCATCCAACAGCTCCACGTCCTTCTGTTGCTGGTGGCCCCATGGCTGCAGGCAGCACTTGGGGGGTTCCCCCCAGAGCGGGACAGAGGGGGCAGAATCTCCCCCCTTCCTCTGCTGGCCACACCGCTGGGGATGCAGCCCAGGGGGCAGGGGGCTTGTTGGGGTATCAGCCCACAGTGCCGGGGTGTGTTGAGCATCTCACCCCCCAACACCCCCAAGCCCTTCTCCTTTGGGCTGCTCTCCAACCGTACTCTGCCCAGGGTCAGCCCGTTCCAGACGCTCACAGAGCACCGTGACCCAGCTTGGCTCAACCCGGGGACGTTAAAATGCGGAAACGCTGTCTCTGGCAGAGGGGCAAGGGGCAGCCAGCCCTGTGCTGCCAAGCAACGGTACCCCTGGCTGAGTAAGGGGGTGTGGGGAGCAAAGACCTTTTCTGGAAGTGGGGTCCAGCCCCACCAGCCCCTGGTTTGTGTCTGTGTTTCTCCTCCTGCCTCACAAGGGCAGACATCCCACGGCAGCCATTCCCAGCTGACGTCCACCGCACGGAGCACGTCGTGGTCAGCCAGGTCCACTTCAGTTTTCCCAGCTGAAGAGAAACACTTGCCTTCGAGAGGTCGACCAGAGTGTTGGCTTGGTCACTCAGCTTCCTCTGCTCCATCTTCACACTCCGCAACCTGGGGAGAAGGAAAGAGCAAGGCAGCTGCATCCTCTCCTCAACTGCAGACCACAGCTGGAGACCTGCCTGCATCCTGGGCAACGGGAAATTGTCTCCATGACCCGGCCAGGGACTGGACCACGACTCCCCCGATGCTAGGGCTCAGCATCATAGAATCATAGAACCACAGGATTGTTTGGATGGGAAGGGATCTTAAAGACCACCCCATCCCACCCACCAGACCAGGTTGCTCCAAGCCCCCTCCAACCTGGCCTTGAACCCCTCCAGGGATGGGGCAGCCACAGCTTCTCAGGGCAACCTGGGCCAGGCTCTCACCGCCCTCCCACCAAAGAACTTCTGCCCCACATCTCAGCTCCATCTCCCCTCTTTCCCCCTCATCCTATCCTCCACCCGCCCCCATCCCCCCTGCCCAGTCCCTTACTGGTGAATGGCTTGGAGGAACTTCCTCTGATGCTTCCTGACTTTGGCATGGTCGATCTTCTTCAGCAGCTTGGTGTGCTTATAGATGAGCCATGTTTCCCGCAGGACATTGGCTGCAGCATTCTTGATCTACAAGAGGAGACTCAGCTACAGGTCACTGGCCCCGCAATGTGGGATTTCACGGAGACACTGGGCTGGCTCTGCCGGGAGCCACCAGTTTGGGAGATGCTGCTTCAAGAGCCCTTCACCTGCCTCAGCTGGAGCGAGGTGCTCAGATCCACTCCTGCACGCTCTCTGGCATCTTTGCAAGGGACCAAGGGTGGCTCAAACAGGAGCAAGAGCTGCCCACACCGAGCAGCAGGTCTCAACCCCTGGTGCTCCCCCCCAACCCTGCACCGATGCTCTGCCACCGGGCTCCTCGCCCCCACCCACAGCTGTACCCTAAGCCTTGAGAAAAAACCAAACCAAACCAAAACAACAACAACAAAAAAAACCCCAAAGTTTTTCTCGATTCCTGCATCCATCTGGCACTCTTGGCAGGTCCTGGCTGGGCTGCCAGCACGAGGACACGGCTTCCGCAGGCTCCCCAGCTCTGCTGCTCACTCCAAGATGAATTCGCGCCGTCTGCCTGGCACGGGGCCCACGGATCCATATCCCCGGCCGAGGGAGCGGGGCCAAATGGCTGTTTGCTCTCCCGGCCTGGCCACGCTGAAGCCCCCAACTATCCCGGGGACATCAGCGCTCTGGCTGGCACATGGCCCTGCTCTCTGGAGTGACACAGGGTGCCCCGGCCACATCCCAGCACCGTCACAAGCCCTTTCAAGGGCTGCATCAACGCTCGATTTGCCACCATCCCCTACAGAAAATATCACTCCTGCCACTGGTGTGCGGAGCCCATCCCACCACACAACGCTGTCGGGTTGCCAATGCTTTGCCATGATGAGGCTGCTGAGACCAGAGATCTCCTCCAGCCCCCACAAGCTGCCAGGGAGGTAACACTGGACCCCGGCATGACCCCCCCACCCCACAGACTCCCCCACCATGGCCCCTGGGTCCCTCCTCAGGATGGAAACCACAGGAGCCTCATGGCACAACTCTTATCCGGTTGTCTTCTTGACATGAAGTGAGATCATTCTCTGCAAGAGAATGGAGCCTGTATCCTCCCAGGGGGGAATAAAAATGGGCTTTTTGCTCTCAGGGGTGCAGCCGACCATCCAGCATCACCCAAATTCCTGGTACAGAGCTGGAGCTGTTTGCTTTAACCATAAAGCTGGCACCTGTGCCGCATCCAAGGCACTCAGACACCTTCTTCCCGCCATGGGAACCACAGGACCTGCACCCAGAGGTGCCAATGCCTTCTTTCCCCTGTGGGACCTGCAGGACCCACACCCAGAGGTGCCAACACCTTCCTCCCGCCACAGTTCCCAGCATCTCCATCATGCAGTACAGCCCCTGCAGTACAGCCCCCACGCTCCCTGCAGGGCCTTACCCGCTTCGTCAGCTGCGTGTCCATCATGAAGTTGTGGACGTGCTTCTCAGCTTTGGTGAGCTCCAGCTTCCTGGCCACCACGGCCACCACCAGTGCTGTGCAGCCAGCGCCCTGCGTGGGGACATCACATGGTTTGTCACCCTCCAGCAACCTCGTGCGACAGCAGCACTCCCCCTCTCCCCATCGCAACCCCGTAATTAAAGCTCCATGGCCCCCCCACCCACATCATCCTAATGAGGAGATATCACATGGCCTGGGTGCCCTTGAGCAGATGATGATGTGCTGGGTAATTAACAGGAGAAGCCGGGGCTGATTTATGAGGTCAGGGATGATCAGCCCTCGCATCCTTCGTGCCTGTTAGAAATGGCCAGGCTAAGCCTTGCTTACTGGGACCAGCAGCACCCCACACCAGTGCCCTGTGGGATGGTGAGATCCCTCTCACCCTGGGACAGTGAGAGGGGGCCGGGGAGGAGAGCGGTGGGGAAGCACAGGGCGTCCTGGGGGAGCACAGGAAAGGGGAGGCCCAGCTTGAGACCACCCAAATTGCCACGTCTCCCAGCAGCAACAGCTGGGAGCTTGCTTATCCCGGTGATTAGGGCCAGATCCACCGGTAGCCATCATCTCCGGCGTGTATTTGCCTTTGGAAAGCAAAGGTGCCAAGCCCCGGCTCCCCACGGAGCTCCTGCACTCTGCCTGCTGCTGCCTGCACCAGATGAACTGCTCCCCCCCCTCCCGGTACTCTGGCAGAGGCCCACAATCCTGGCAAACACTCCTTAATTTATTAAAGAGTCATTAATTAACATCATGCTCTGAGCTGAACCCTTTAGCGTCCCCGAAGGTCCCTGCTGTGTGCTCTCTCTCGGCTCCCACTGCTTCCCTCTTCCCAGGGTGGGGTGGCTGCCCCCAGTGCTGCTGTTTGGGGGCCCCAGGGGTTCCCCCAGCCCTGGAAGTCAAAGGGGGGTCCCCATCCCTGTGCCAGATGGACATTGGGAAGGGGGGACACTTTGCCAGATGGTGTTTTGGTTCCCTGGGGAGGAGCTCCAGGAGCCCCCAGCACCAGGACCCCCTTGGCTGAGCCGACAGCTGCTCCCCCGCACTGGGAAATGCTGTGTCCCCCCTCCCAGGAGTGATTTTCTCCTTCACCTGGCTTCTGTCACCAGCATCAGCCTCGCTGGTGCCCGACCTCATGTGGAGCAGATCAAAGACATGAAGATAATATAAAATTATATAAAATGAATACCCGCCGGCAGAGCTGCCTCAGCCGAGAGCTCTCGAGGGGCACAGAGTTGAGCCCGGCTGGTGCCAAGTGTCACTCGGGCTGTCCTGAGAGGGAAAGGTGGGACAGGGACAGCTCTGTCCCCAGAGCCTGGCAGCCAAGAGGGGCAGATCCGAGGGGCTGGGGCTGGGCTGTGACCACACAGACCCCGGCCGCTCCTTTGGTGAAAGCCCCAGAAGCTGGGACACCTCACAGGCGGCTGGGAGAAGGTACACGCCGAAGGCCCCTGAGGATGGTGACCTTCTGTCTGTGAGGAAATGAAGCCGCGGTGAAATGGTGACACCAGGAGAGTGTGAGGGGGTGGAGGGCTCCCAGCTGGTCCCAGCTCTCAGCAGGAGATTTGGGATTGCTCCGGTGATGGAAGCCGGGTGGTGTGAGCAGGAATGGCCAAAGGATGCTCAGGGGCCCCTCTGCTCCCTGGGGACATCCCTGACCCCACCACGGTCCAGCATCCCCCTGACCTTGCTGAAATCAACCCCAAATCCAGCAGCAGGGACCACGGGGCAGCGGACTGGCGGGTGTCCCACACTGTGCCCCATGGGACTGCAGCACCCAGCCTGCACCACCACCTCCTTCACCAAACCACTAATTACTGCGCTTGCAGTAATGGCAATTACAGCTCTATCAGCTTTCAGAGCCAAAGCTGTTATGCCTCATGCATGGACCTGCCAGATGGGTCCCCATATAATCTGGTGGCCACAGCAGGGATGGGCAGAGCCCATGGGCTGGGCAACTGGCTCAGCAGGACCCTTACCATGATGCCAGTGAGCAGGCAGACACCCTTCCCGCAGTAGGTGTGTGGCACCATGTCACCATAGCCGATGGAGAGGAAGGTGATAGAGATGAGCCACATGGCCCCCAGGAAGTTGCTGGTTACGTCCTGCTGATCATGGTACCTGCCAAGGAGACATGGGCATCAATGTCACCGCAGGGGGACGGGGACGGCTGCGGGGAGCAATGGGGTCACCCGGGCACGGCGGCTTCTCTGGCATGAGGCTGTGCTGTGCCCCAGAGAATAGGGATTAATAACATGGCGGGATGCCCTGTAGCAACAGTGGTTACACAACTTCTGGTGCAGGAAAACCCACATTGACAAAATCAGGGCAAAAACTCAACAGAAAGTGCTTCTGCTTTCAGTCAGACCCGTCACCACATCCCAGTCCTGCCACCTGCGTTGCCGGTGCCACGTGGCGTGGCGGTGAGAGCCGGCTGATGGGAGAAACAGCTGCAGCTTCGCAGAGCCCCTCAACCGTGCCAGCTCACCCCCGGCATCCTCCTCCTCCCCGTCTCCCCCGGCTCAGGCTTGAGCCCGTTCTCCCTGCGCCGCCCTGGGGGACGGTGCCGTCAGCAGCCCCAGCAGAACCGCCGGTGACGGATCCAGCCCAGCCTCCGGCACGCACTTGGCTCTCGGACAGCACTGGGGGAACGGCTCACACGCTTGAGACGAAGCACACGTGGAGCAGCCGCCGCTTCGGGGTTGCTGCAAACTTTCCATGGCCCTGTCTCTGCCGAGCTGCAAGGTCAGCAACCGCCCTGGCCAGCCCGGCATCCGGCCGCGGCTCTTCCGGCAAACACGCAACCGGGTCCCCGGGGCCGGTGCGAGCCCCAACAAGCCCCATGGGGATATTCCCTGGGGATGCAGCACTGGCCACCAGCAGCAGAGCAGGGGCTGTCCCAGCCCACAGCAGGACACAGCCCTGGGATACGCAGGGACAGGCAGCACCTTTGCCCCGCCATGGCAGGACAGTCACCCTCCTGCCTGCCTGCATCCCGTCCCTGGCAGCCTTCTCCCAGCCTCCTCACGGAACCCTTAGAGGGAAACCAGATGGAGCTTTTGGCAATCCCCCCCGGTTCATCCCACCTCCCAGAGCAGTTGGGTTTTCTCCTCTTCTGAAATGTTTTTTCCCCCCCAAGCAACTGGAGACTCAAACGAGACCCTGGTACATGAGAAAGAGCCCTCAGCAATGGCGAGAGCTGCTGCTGCGCTCCGGGCAGGGCTGGCTCCCCAAAATCTCGGTGCCAGCAGTGGCAGGCACCCCCCATCCCAGCCAGCACATTCTTCTGGGGAAGGCTGAGCCCGTCCTGCAGGATGTGAGCTCTCGAGCCACGGGGACGACCCTGGGAGCATCATGCTGCTGAAGGGGGTTACGGCGCAGCCGGACAGACGGACGCTTTCTCTTCCGAGAAGCACTTTGAGCAGAAGGAGCTGATAAACAGAGCAGGGGCGGCACATGCCACGGCTGGTGCGGGCAGAAAGAGGAGCTGCCACGATCGGTCAGACCCCAGGTCACTTTCCATTGTCCCCTTGTCTGCCCGTCCCCCCTGAGGGCACAGCGCATCGCCCCGGTCCCGTGCAACGCCACCGCCAGGGCGGGATGTTGCGGCGGCACCAGCTCGGCCGGACTGAACCCCCCGGGTTTGGGGGAGCCGGGGCTGGCTGCACGTGCAGGCACACGTGCACACCGTCGGCGGGCAGCCCTGGCAGCACCGCCGGCACCAGCACCGCAGGCAGCTCTGCGTGGCGGCCGGGCGAGCGGGCGAGGTTGCTAAGCGACTCGCTGCCTTGCCGAGAGCTGCGGCCCCCCGGCAGGCACAGGAGGATGCCCGGCAGCCATGCTGCGCCTGCGGGCGCCGGAGCAGCCCACGGTGCTGAGGGGACGTGCCACAGCCTGGGAAACCGTGTCTTGGAGCGGCCCGGCCATCTCCAGACCTCCCAGCCCAAGTGGATGCTGGGGATGGCCCCGCAAGCCACATCAGACTGGTTTGCAGCACCAGTGCAGCAACCCACCACCACTGGGGACGTGTCCAGGGTGGCCCTTGAGGGAGCTGTGTGGTGCCCAGGGACAGTGCAAGGCCCAGGGATGGTGCATCCCTCAGGGACGAAGTGTGTCCCAAAGCTCCTGCATCTCCCCAGGTTGGAGCATCCCCAGCCCGCCCAGGTTCACATCTGCTGCTCTGTAGACAGAGGGAGGTGGCGGCAGCTGCGGTGCTGGTGATCTGCAGCGCCTCGTCTGCGTCATTTCTATTTATTTTTTATTTTTTTTGTCCCTAATGGTTCTTTATTTACATTGTTTTTTTCCAGACTAAACCCCCCAGGTACAGAATCAACCCCCTGCATGTCCACCGGGAGCCTGTCTGCCCGCTGCCCGTTTAGGAGGCACAAATAAAAATCTCCCAAACACAATTAAGCGGCGCAAAACCATCCAGCACATCCTGAGAGCATCATTAAGGCAGACAGGAAGGCAAACACAGCCTGTAAAAGCTCGTAAAATCTCAGCACGCCACTCTGCTCTGCTGCCACGGAACTTAAAGCTGCCCGAATGCCGGGGTGACCAGCACACGGAGTCCCACCCTGAGGAAGAGGAGGGGTGGCCTTCCTCTCGCTTTGCAAGGGCCCAGAAGCAAGCAGGTTGGCCCAGGGGACCCCAGGGTGTGATCCCTCACACCATGGTTCCGAGATCACGGTGAAGCTGCTGCAATCGCTTCAGGGGATTTCATGTGATTCAACTGATCCACGGCCACCAAACCACAACCAGCTGCTTCGATGGCAGCACGGCATCAGTCTCAGCCTCCTGGGAACTGGGATGGCCCTGTGTGGGGACAGGACACAGGACACCCTGCAGGGGACCTTGCCCTCCCTGCCACAGGACAGACGGGTGCCACCAGCACCTCACACCCCAGCCAGGAGAAACCCCCCCAGCGTTGGGGTGGGCTGGGGGTGGCCACCCCGCCCGGTTCCACTCAGGGGACAAAGGGGTGCCAGCGTGTCCCCAGGAGATGGAGGCTCAGTGGTCCCCACTGGAGCTGGTCGCCACAGCAACCCCCGCGCCAAGCACGACGATGCCGGCGTGATGCCATCCGGCAGCGGGTTTGTCACCGCGGTGTTGTCATGGCAGTCGCTCGCAGTGGTGCCAGAGCCCGAGCCAGGCGCTGCTGCTCGCCAGCCTCACGGCACCTCCAGCCTCCCCCCACATCCCCTCCCTGCCTGCCCGGGGTTCCCACGCTGGCTGGTACCACACTGTCCCCCCACAGGGGGGACCCTGCCCCAGACACTGCGCTGCGAGGACAGGGCTGACCCCGTCTCTGCCTCCTGCAGGGACAGGGGCTTGTTGGTGGGAACGGGTGCCCCTGGATCCCTGCACCCCTCTCATCTGCCGAGCATCCCAAATGGCTGAGCATCCCGAACCACTGAGCATCTCAAACTGCTACACATCCCAGAGTGGCCAGGGCTGGAAGGTGGGCACCTTATCCCACCCCCTGCCCAGGTAGGGTCACCCAGAGCAGGTGGGACAGGACACGCATCCAGGTGGGTTTGGAATTTCTCCAGACAAGGAGACTCCACCCCCTCTCTGGGCAGCCTCTTCCAGAGCTCTGCCACCCTCACAATAAAGAATTTTTTGTCATTTTCAGATGAAACATTCCAGTTTGTGCCCGTTGTACCTTGTCCTGTCCCCAGACACCACTGAGAAGAGCCTGGCCCCATCCTCTCACCCCCCTGCCCTTTAGCTCTTGCTCAGCATCGATGGGATCCCCTCTTCTGAACAGCCCCAGGTCCCTCAGCCTTTCCTCAGAGGTGGAGGGACCAGCACAGAGATACTCTAGACCCTCATCATCCTCGCAGCCTCCGCTGGACACTCTCCAGGAGTTCCTAGTCTTTTTTTTGAACTGGGGAGCCCAGAACTGGACCCAGTGCTCCAGATGTGACCTCACTAGGGCAGAGACAGGGCATAGCAGACATCCTGAACCACTGAGCATCCCGAAATGATCAGCATCCCAAACACACGCACACACATCCCCCGCAACCCCTCTCACCTCTCACACACCCGCACCGTCCAGGCAGCGATGATCCAGAGGGAAATGCTGAAGACCAGAAGCACCGTCCCGGGGCAGATGGTCATGAGAGTCTTCATGACAAAGCGGGTGTTGAAGTTGATCTTGTTGAGGGCTCCGATGCTGCGCGAGGAGGCGTCGGTGAAGAGCTTGCTGTGCAGCAGCATCACCCGAGCAATCAGGTAGAGGCGCAGGAACATGGGGATGGACAGGATGATGTCCACATCCGCCTCTGCCCGAGAAGGCGTGTAGGAGAAAGCCAGGCGGGCTGTCCAGAAAAATTTGTACTCCCCGGGAATGGGGTGTATAGCACAAACCAGCATCTCCAGGCCGATGTAGAGGATGCGCTCATAGGTCATCGCTATCCGCCAGTCGTCGGCTCCATTGTCGATCACAAAGAGCTACCGGGATGGAAAACCACACAGTTACCGGTGGCCCCGGCCAACCCTGCCCCACCAGCGTCCCACCGTGGGCAGCGGGGGGGGCACCGGCACCACAGCCCTGTGGAGCTGGGGACAGTTTTGGCCAGGAGGGCTGGGGGGGGATGGGGAAGGAAAAGGTGGGGATGAGCCTTCGCCACCCCCTCTGTCTGTGCGTTCGGGGGATGGTTACAGCACTAGGGACACCCCAGAAAGCTTCAGAGTGCCTGGTCTTGAGCACAGGCCCAGGCACAGCATGGGGACAGCTTGGTGTGACCCGCACACCAGCTGCCAGGAGTCTCCCTCACAGCACGGCCTCCTCACCCCGGGCACAGCCGGGCAAGACGTGATGCTGCAGAGCACGGGCACCGCCCACCCCAGCCCCTTCACTCCCACCAGCACTACACTGGTGTCACCAACAGCCACCAAGCCCCGAGTGCCAGGGCAACTTTTGGAGAGGGAACACCACTGGTGGAGCACCCGGCCACTGGCAGCGATGGGATCCGATTGTCATAGCAACCGCCGGTTCATCCTGGGTACCGGCTCCTCTCCCGCCGCCGGTGCCACAGTCGGGGTCTGTGTGGAAGCTGGGGGGGTGGCAGCTCAGACTGGCCCCTCTGGGACACAGCCAGACCCCTGGCAGGACTTCAGCTTGTCCCTGGTGCGATGGGGACACTGGTGTCACCTCTGGCGGGGACACACTCAAGGCCTCTCCGCAAACAGCGCTTGGCAAAGACGCAGCTGGGAGGGCTCCAAGGGGGACGTGGCAGCTGTCACCGCCGTCACCAGCGTGTCCTCGACCCTGCAAAGCGCAGAGCGACCCCAGCTCGGTCAGGGGTCCGGGAGCTCCTGCAGCCGTTCCTGCCTGGGCGGTGGGTGGGAGCGTGGCCCCGGCTGGCACCAAGCCCGGGAACAACCCTCCCACCGCGCTGGAGCCCCCGCTGCACCTGCACCCGCCGCCTCGCTGGCACGGCACGGCACGGCACAGCACACAGGGCTCTCCCCGGGGACGGTGAGAGCCGCCAGGGCTGACTCACGGAGCGGCCGTCCCCGGCCACCTCCCTTTCTGTTTGGAAAGCTCCGCTCCTTTTAGCTGCTTTGTTTGAGAAATTGTTTATAAAAATGCTCCAAGCTGTCAAGGGAGATCCTCAGGCATTTAACAAGCTGACAGCCCATTCCTTCCTGGAAAAGGGTGTTAAAAATAAACAAATTAGCAAGATGAAAGAGGCAAGGAGCCTTTTGACTGCGTGGGGGGGTTTGCAACAGGAGACCAGGTCAGGAAGGGAAGGAGCAAGGGGGGGATTCGGGCAGGTTCCCCCTGCACCAGCCCCTCTCAGTCCTGCACCTGCAGCGCAGTGCTGCGGGTTTCCATGGAAACCCCAGCACGGTCCAGTGGTACCCGTCGGGGCATCCCCAGCATCCCCAGCCCCAGCTCCAGCTGGGCAAGGAGCATGCGTCTCGGCCACCGCAGCTCCGGACAAGCAAAGCACAAGGGAAGCCACCAAGGAGCCACACAGGGGAAGGACTTTCACCAAACCAACTGCACAAAAAGCCCTGGGCACCCAAGGGCAGGGCTGAGGGGGGCTTTGCCCAAAACCCCCCCAAAAACCTCTCCAGCTGGAGCCAGCAGCCTCACCAGCACCGCGCTCCATCACTCACCGCAGCGATCAATGCGGCACTGGCTGGGGACACCACGCTCCGCACCACCCCGGGGCACCGTGGCGGTGACAGACCCTGCCCAGGGTCCAGCCCGGAGCCATCCCCAGGGCCTGAGCCCCCGGTGTCACTGGGAGCGGGTCAGGCTCTGCCCTCGGGCACAGGGAGGGTGAGGACCAGCAGCGTTGCCGGCAGCTCCCTGCACATGCTCATCATAACGAAGAGCGAGTGACACGTGCAATTAGCAGCAGCTCGTGGTCCTGCAGCACCAGGCAGAGCTGGGAGACAACAGAGACGGGAGGATCTTGCTGACCTGCAGCCCTGGCTGGGACACCCCAGGGACCCGTCACCACCCCAGCCCATCAGTGACAGCAGGGGCAGGGGACAGGCACGACCTCAGGAGCTGGAGCCAGGGCAGAATGCCCCAGTCCTGGAGAAACTGAGGCACAGGGAGAGCTGTAAATGTCCTGAAGGACTCAGCAATTAACACAATTAATACTGAGGGAAGAGGCTGAAGCTGAGGTCGATCCCTTCCTGGAGTCTGGGGAGGTCTGGCAGTGCCACCTGGGGCGAGCGTGGCCCCCCCTTGGGCAGGAGGGAGAGAAGCTGAGGATTTACAGCTCTGCCAGCCCCACTTCTATCCCCAGCTGGATTATCAGCAATCTCTTTATAAGCACCTAAGAGATAATAGGGCGATCAGCAGCCAGCACGGCTCGGGCTGGAGGAAATCAAGTCAAACCGATCTCATTCCCTTCACCACCAGCGTAACCAGTCCAGCGGTTAAACTGGGGCCACGCAGCTGGACCACAGCGAGGTTCGGCTCCGGGAGCCGGCGCTTGCTGGGGGTCTGGGACCCCGCGGAGGGATGGCAGTGGGGATTCCGAGGGAGTGAGGAGAGGCCCAGAGCCCCGCACGCCGCTGGGGTGGACACTGGGTTTGCCCAACCCGCTCCCAAGAACAACAAGGGGAGGAAGCCGGCGAGCGCCAGGGCACGGCCCTCCCACCTGACCCCAACCACCGACACCCCGGGGTAAATATTATTCTAGCAAAAAACCAGAACGCTCAAATATTTGTTTTGAACAAGCCACCGCGGTCCCCGAGCCAGAGGGGTGGCTCCTGGGAAGGTGCCTTGTGGCCAGGGGACAGGTCTGCCCTGGCCCCCCCCAGCCTGGAGCAGGACAAGGTGGGCTCTTTGATGCACCAAAACACCAGGCACTCGGGCCTGGGGGCTTCGGCGTCCCTTCCCAGGATGCTCCTTCTCCTGCCTGCTCGTTCCTGCCATCCCCAAAACTCGCCGGCATCGAGCCGACGCCGGATCCTGCGGGGAAGCGCAGCCTTCCTGGAGCAAACTGGGAGCCCTTTAATTTCCCAGCAAAGCCAAGGGCGGGCAGAGAGGAAGAGAGTGGGCAGCGCTGATTAGGAAAGGATTTCACAGCTTTCCTTGGCACCTCGGCCGGTCCGAGCCCTTCCTGACTGCAGCCTCCCCCAGCAAATCCCTCGCTGCCCCCCCCCGAGACCCCAGCAAGGAGGGAGGAGGAGGCTCCACGCAGGCATCGCACCCCTCTGGAGCAGCTGGCAAACCCCTCAGCCCCCTGGGCCACCCGCCCCGGCAGCCCCTCGCCTGGCACCGGCGACACCGGGACCTACCTGCACCTCCCGCGTGTGGTAGGCGATGATGAGCCCCAGGAGGATGACGGTGGAGAGGCTGATAAGGCATTTCAGGGCCAGGGAGAACATGGAGTCCTGCAAGGAGAGAGCAGGCCGGGCGTTAGGGGGGATGTGGCCACGGGACCCCGTCGGTGCCAGTCACCTCCAGGGACATGCTGTGACATCTTGCCCCCCCTTCCCTGGCACTTTGGCCACCCCAGCTGCCAGCTGAGCGGGCAGGGCACTGCTGGCACGAGCTGCCTTTTCTCCGAAACCTTTTCTTAATCCAATTCCACCAAGTGTGTAATTACCAGCCTCCCCCCTCTCTGGGACGCACGTTGCCTGCGCCCCAACCGCATCCAGCCTAAGCCCAATATTATGGCACCCTACTGGATGGTCTAATTAGATCCTCCTGCTAATTAGCTCTATGTAAATTAAACCAGCTCCTGATTGACTAGCGACCAAAGCGGCTGCTCCTCAGGACCCTGCTGGGAGGAGCGAGATTCACCACCTCCTCACATGGACTCCCCTCCGGACCCCGTTTCAGCCACCAGCAAACCCATGTCCTGTGGGTCCCATGGGTCTCCCATGGGTGCCCTATTGGTGCCCTGTGGGTGTCCTATGGACACCCTATGAGTGCTGTGGGTCCCATGGGTGCTCTGCGTGTGCTCTGGATGCCCAGTGTGTGCCCTGTGGGTCCCATGGGTGCTGTGAATGCCCTGTGGGTCCCATGGGTGCCCTGTGGATACCGTGGGGCCCATGGGTGCCGTACCAAGGGGCACGAGGAGGAAGCAGAGGTAGCATCTGCCGAGAACCAGCAGCCCCTCCAAACCAACACAGCGTGCTGAGACCTGGCACGCTTATGACACCCGCGGGATGCCAGCAACGCTGGCGACACGCTAAGACCCAGCGTGCTCGTGCCATGCCAGCCCCTTCATGCCTTCAGCCTTGCTCCTCTTCCTCTCCCCCAGGGGTGAAAGGGACTATTTGCCGGCGGTGGTGGCGGCGCATTGTTAACGAGAGTTGGCTCCAGGGCCAGGCAATTGTGTGGATATAATGGCTGGTGCTGAGAGAAGTGCCGGGGACCAAACAACAGCTATTAATAGCCAAACTCCAGGGCAGGGCTCATGCCAAGGCTGCTCTGTCCGGAAACGCTCCCTGGGGGGGCCGGGGGGTCCCTGGGTGGCGCAGCCGCCGCGGTTGCGGCGGCTGCGCCACCCAGGGACCCCCCGGCCCCCCCAGGGAGCATTATCAGCAGTGCCATGGCAGAGGAGGGAAGACACCCCCCACTTGCCCCACACTCTTAGGGCCAGCCAAAGCCCTTAGGGCATCCCCAGTTGAACCCCAGGCACCCTCCAGGCCTGAGGAGGGGGCGGCGATGGGGCAGAGCCAGGGCCCGGCCAGCACCACCGGTGGCACCGACATCCCCGTCGGCGTGACAGCCAGGGAGCTCCAGTTTCCTACCCAGGGCCTTCTTGGGGGGGGGGATTTATAGATGGTCGCCCACTGCTCTGGCAAAGAGACACCCCCCCGGCTTCCTGCCCCCTGAGGTTGTTGGCACAAGCGCGGTGACAAGCACCAGGGGTGGTTGGGGCCGCGGGGTGGCTGATGGTGACAGCGCTGACTCACGGGGTCTTCCCCGGCTGACACAGCAGCTCGGGGAGCGTGGCAGTGGCGCTGCCGGCAGCACCGGCGAGGGCAACCGGTTCCCCTCCCCCTCCTCCAGCCACGGGCCCAGGGAGCCCGGTGAGGGCAGTCGCTCAACAGGTAGCGGGTGGGTTCGGCCCCGGTTCTACCGGAGGGGGGTGGAAACCACCGGGGAAAAGGCTCCGTGGGGAAGCTGAGCAAAGCATCCTCCTCCCTCGGCGGGGAAGGCGGGGATGCGGGCTTGGCCCGAGCAGAGGGAACCACTGCCGGTAGCCCCCGCGCTCCCACCGACGCCGGCAGCTGCCGGCAGCCAGGACTCAGGAGCCCCCCGCCACCAGCTGTGGGGAGGCAGCGGGGACCCTGCGCCCACGGGACCCCCCCAACCGTGTCCCTCTCTCCTTCCCTCTCTCCCTCTCTCCCTCCACCTGCTCCAGCTCCAGCTTCCCACCCGCGCCGCCCTCCCCACCGCCCGCGCCGGATCACGGCAGGAAGCGGGGAGCAGCCCCTTCCCACCACCCCCTGGCTCCTGCCCCTCCGCTGGCGGCACCGTGGCATGGGGACCCCCGCCGGCCGCCCCCCAGCTCCCTTGGCAGCGCCGTCCCGCTGACGCCCATGGGTGCCACGCACACCCTGCCGGCGCGGGTGCCGATGCCTTCCCCTCTCTGGATAGGTATAAATAACATGACAGATGTCTATACAAAGAGTTATTCATATCGCTGCCAACCAGCGCAGGGAGCAGGAGCTGGAAGGGGCGTGGGGGGGAGAATTATAAATAAAAGGCACTGTCCTGCAAAAAAAAAAAAAAAAAAATTGAAAAAAAAAAATATGGAAGAAAGGGGTGTGGAGGAGGAGGAGGAGGAGGAAGGAGGGGGGGGCTGCGTCGCACCACCGAGGGCACGGTGCCTCGAAAAGCGTCCGGCTGGGCCGGTGATGGGCAGCGCGGACCCCGGTGGGTCGGTGCCCAGCACAGGACCCGTGGTAGCGCCCGTCCCGGTACGCCCTGTCCCACACCTGCAGCCACAGCGTCCTCATAAGGCCCCTGAGCTGCCCCGAGGGTCCCCGGCCACCCCGTTTGGCCCCATCCAACCCCGAGGTGGGGCAACCGGCTCCACGTCGGTCCGCGTGGGGTAAACCGCTCCACGCTCACCCCGCTGGACACCGTCCAACACCCCCCCCGGCCCCACGGGTACCTTGGAGTAGAGCCCCCAGGAGAGCTCGGTCTCAATGACCATGACGACGATGCCGAACATGCCGAAGATGAGCGCGTAGTCGCTGAGTCGCTTCCTCTTCTCGAAGAGCGCCCGGCGGTGCCCCAGCCGGTACCCGATGTTCTGCGCCTTGCGCTTGGGCCCCTTGGCGAAGGCAGCGGGGGCCGGGCGGGCGGGGGGTCGGTCGGGGCGGCGGGTGGCGGCGGGCGCGTGGTTGTCCTCGCGGGAGACGACGATCTCGGGGGGTCCGCCGGCCCCGAAAAGCTGTAAGGGTTGAGCCTCCGGTTCGGCCTCGATGAGGTTCCGGCGGGATGCGCTGAGCCGGCTGAGGGGCTTCATCACCCCCCCGCTGTACTTGCAGGAGCTCATGGCGATCTCGGTGAAGGGGTTGCTGTCCCGCCGGTGAACCAAGGGGCTGGGCTGCCGGTGTTTGCCGCTCCCGGTCCCGGAGCCCGCCGGGTGGTCGCCGAGGTTGAGCTGGCTGCCGTGGCGGGAGGAAGGGTGGAGGGCGGCGGGGGCGGCGGGAGGAGGAGGAGGGGCCCGTAACGACCCGGGCGAGGAGTGCAACAGGCTGTGCTGGAGCGGCGGCAGCGCGGCGGGAGGCGGCGGCGGCACCGGTGCCCGTTCATCCCCCGCCAAGGGGCAGGGACACCGACCGTCCTCCTCCAGGTCCCCCACGCCCGAATCGTGGAGATGCCCCGACGTCTCCATAACGGCGGCACCGGCGCCGTTTGCCCGGGCACCGGCTCCGCTTTCCCGGGCCCCTCGCTCATGAATGGGCGCCCAGCGCTCCCCGCCGCCGCCGCCGCCGCCGCCCCCGCCGCCGCCGCCGCTGGCCCGGCCCCGCCGCGCCATTGGCCGCGCCGGGGCTCCCCGCAGGCTGACATCATCCCCGCCCGCTCCCCGCTTCGTATCTCCCCCCTCCCCGGTCCCTCCCCGCGCCCCCGGTTCCTGCCTCTATGCGGGGTCGTTCGGGACTTGTAGTCCGCCGGGGGTGCACCGGCGCCGGTACCGGCGCCGGTGCACCCCCGGCGGACAACAAGTCCCGAACGACCCCGCATTGGTTCCACCCATCCTCCCTCCCCCGGCGACCCCCCTCGACGGCACAGACCCCCAGACACCCCCTCCCCTTCCCCCCCCCCCCCCCGGCACCCCCCCCCNNCTATAACCCCCCCTTAATCCCTTTATGGAGGCCGGAGATTACGGGCAGCAGCTGGAGCGGGTGCTCCCACCCCGGGTCACTCGGTGTCCGTGTGTCCCCCACCCCCGGAGATGTCCCCGAGTGGGATCAGGGCGATGCTGGACATGGTTTCACTGCCACAGTTATAGGGTGCAGGGGACAGGACCCTAATCCCCCTCCCCAATCCTGCATTGCAGCCCCCCCCAGGACCCCCTCTGGCCATACCCAGATGGAGCGGGTGTTCCCACATTGTGTCACCCGCTGTCTGTGTCCCCACCTTCCCCTGGGGGTGTCCTCAAGAGGAATTCTGGCAATGCTGGACATGGGCACACTGCCACAAGGATGGGGTGTGGGGGAGATGACCCTCACCCCCCCCCAACCCTGCATCGCAGCCCCCCAGGATCCCTCACGGCTGCAGCTGGAGCAGGTGTTCCCACGCTGGGTGACCCCGTGTCTGTCCCCATTCCCCCCAGAGTTGTCCCCAAGGGGGATTATAGTGATGCTGGACATGGTTTCACTGGCACGGTGATGGGCAACCCACACCCCCTCCCTCACAGACCCCCAGCGGCGCCTGGAGCGGCCATTCCCACACTGGGTGGCCCATCCCATCCCCAAAATGCTCCCAAGGGCGATCAGGGTGATGCTGGACACGGGGCTCACTGCCACCACGATGGGGTGTGGGGGATAAAA